>JAOPHQ010004047.1:0-102901 GCA_030340625.1 Merluccius polli
ATTTCTGGTGGTAGAGTCCCAGGTGGCGTTGTTGGCAACCTACATCACACATACACACGCATACACCAAACACACTAACACCCGCTCCCGCCACATTCTGGCTGTTGTCGGCAGGATATCATTATTAAAAGGGTCGAGGCGTGGTTTCTTTTTTTTTTCTTTGTCTTTCTTTTTTTGTTTGTTGTTTGGCGTATTTGGTTGTGTTCTTTTTCGACAGGCGAGCCTCTCGAGTGGAGAGACTATTGAGGAGCCAGACAGCAGCGGCCGTCCCAAGAACCAGACTTTGGTATTCTGAGTATTGGTAATACCTCACAGTCAGTATGGTGGATGAGGTGCAGCGACTTAGGGATTTAGTGTCACAACTAGAGGCAGACAACGAGCAGCTGCTTCAGGAGCGGGCTGCTTTCCGGGACGTGCCTGGCGGAGCTGCTGCAGGCCCCTCTGGGTTCAGTTAGCCATGCCCGTCTGCGAGTGCTGTTCTGTCATGGAGCGGCTGGTTGTAGTTCCCAGGAGAACGTAAATGCCCCGCGTTTAATGGGAAGACCGGCTTTAGGGATAGCTGAGTGGACGGAGGAGATACGGGCATCGCATGCGGGTTCGCCACCTTTCAGCAGCCGATCAGGCCCTCTTTGTTTTTGATCACTTGGAGGAGAAGCCAGAGAGGAGATCAGGTTTAGGCCCCGTGTAGAGCGAGAAGATCCAGTTAAGGGTTTTCGCTATTCTGAGGGAACTGTATGCTGTGCAACAGTCCTACTGTAACATTGCAGCAGGCCTTTTTCTCCAGAAGGCAGCAGGAGGGGGAGTCTCTGCAGGAGATTCCCTGGGACCTGATGGCTTTAATGGAGCAGGTTTAAACAGTGCCGAACCCAGATGGTATACCTAATGCTGGGGATCTTCTGCGTGACCAATGTGTGAGAGCATGCTCTTGACAGTTCTCTCCGTCGAACGCTTTAAACAGTATGGTCCGCAACAGGCCGACAGCTTCCTTGTTGGAGGTACGCCGTGAGGCTATCAGATGGGAAAGGGAGGGGCCAACCATGTGGGTTTAGGGGCGAAGTCATTCGGTACCATCAGCTTATGGTCCCTCCAGTATGGGGTGCAAAGTGATTCCCATTCACGTCATCGCTATTGCTCCTCCCAGGTCGGAGATGAGTGATTTAATGGAAATCTTGAACCGTCAGCAGGCCCAGCTTGACAGCTCACACAGACCCATAGTGCTTTGCAGGCCCCACGACCACCTGGAAATTTGTTCGCAGGGGCCCTTTGATTTGTCGAAGGTGTCAACAGCCAGGCCACATCGCACGGGAGTAGCCGGGGCCCCAACTGTACCTCCTCGTTCTCGGGCCCAATTCTTTCAGTGGTCGCGAACCTTCAGGTTCCCAGGACGGCCTCCTCAGCCCATCAGCCGAAAAACTGATTCCCTCTGAGTCGGCGGGCCTCCGCTCAGATCGGGGAAATCAAGGGCTCACAGGAGGAGGTGGTCGCTGATTTGATGTCATCATGTCCAACAACTGATGTTGTGTTTAGTGGTGTTCCAGTCCGTTGCTTGGTCGACATGGGTCTATGGTTGTCCACCATTACTGAGCGCTTCTTTCAACACGCAGTTCTCGTCTTGTGGGCCAGGATCGGCTTCGGTCTATGCAATTGGCTGGTGCTGCGATGCCGCTAACGGGTTATATATCCCCTGAGTAGGTTACCTGGGAGCTTTATGTTTGCATTTGTGTGAAAGGTCATTCCTGGCTTGTGGAGTGCTAGATGGTTAAAGACCCCCCCCGGCACCGCATCGTCTGTCCCTGGCATCTTGGGGGTAATGAACGTCATTCGCAAGTGCTACCAGAGAGCTTTTTGGTACTAATGGTCAATCCCTTGTTTGGCCTTGGATACCCGTGTCACATGTTCCAAGGCCCGGTCTTTGAAGCTCTGCAGCAGTATACATCAGGTCTCTCGGTCAAAAAGCCAAGCCGCACACGGGCACCTGAGAGGGTCAGGGTGTGAGAGACGATACGAATACCTGGTGGGGTCCTTCAGCTCGTCACCAGCACCTGCACTGAGCAGGCCAGTGGCCAGGCTGTACTCTTCGAGCCGTCAGATGCTGGTCTGCCATGCGGCCTGGCTTGCTTCTCCCTGTCTTGTTCAGGTCACCCGAGGCACGGTCTACATCCCGGTGGTCAATGTGGTACGACGGATGTTCTTCTACACCCTCGGACTTGTCTTGGTTCCCTCTGTGGTGCCCAGGTGATCAGTCTACCTCGGGGTGTGACTGAAGTCAATCCAATCCACAGCCAGTGTTTTCTGCCCAGGGAGACGCCAGTGTAGCCCAAGACGGGCTAGCATCTGTTGACTTGGGCATATTGCCTGAGGAAGACCAGAGGGAGGTGAGGTCATTGTTGCAGCGGTACCATTCAGTCTTTTCCACTCATGATGGTGACTTGGGGTGTTCAAATCTCATATCACACCACATACCACTGTTGGATGATGCACCAGTCCGGCAGCGTTACCGCCGCGTCCCTCCCTCTGAGTACGAAGAAGTAAAGTCTCACATTAACCAACTTCTTGAGGCCAAAATCATTAGGGAAAGTTGCAGTCCCTTTGCGTCGCCGATTGTTCTGGTCAGGAAGAAGGATGGTAAACTTCGATTGTGTGTAGACTATCGCTTGTTGAATGCTAAGACCCCGGAAGGATGCGTTCCCTCTCCCTCGCATCGAGGAGAGTTTGGATTTGCTTTGTGGTGCTCGTTGGTTTTCCACGATAGATCTGGCTAGCGGGTATAACCAGGTTCCAGTTGCAGAGGACGACAAACCCAAAACAGCGTTCTGTACACCGTTTGGACTTTTTGAGTTTAATCGGATGCCATTTGGGTTATGCAATGCCCCGAGCACCTTTCAGCGGTTAATGCAGAGAATGTTCGGAGGCCAGCAAGGTCAGTCCTTGCTTCTTTACCTAGACGATATCATAGTCTTCTCCCTCGTCGGTCAGTGAGCACTTGCAACGACTGGAGGCCGTTCTGGGCCGGCTCCAGCAAGAAGGCTTGAAAGTTAAGCGGGAGAAATGTGCATTCTTTCGGCAGCAGGTCAATTATTTGGGGCATGTCATCTCCAGCCAGGGTGTCTCCACCGACCCCTGCTAAAATCGAGGCCGTGGCAGAGTGGCCCCGACCGCGTCAAGTGGTTGAGTTGCGGTCATTTCTTGGTTTCGCGAGTTACTACCGGCGTTTTGTAGAGGGCTTCGCAAAACTGGCTGCCCCCCTCCACAAGCTGGTGGCGACTCTTGCTGGCACGAAGTCTAGGAGAGGGTCAGGACAGATCTTGGGTGATGCTTGGACATCCCACTGCGAGGAGAGTTTTGAGGCCCTTAAGTCTAGGCTGATTTCCGCTCCTGTGTTGAACTATGCCGATTTCTCACGTCCCTTCATTCTGGAGATTGATGCGAGTTATAGTGGTTTGGGGGCCGTCCTTTCCCAGGAGACAGAAAATGGCGTAAGACCGGTGGCTTATGCTAGCAGAGGCCTTCGGCCCACGGAGCGCAACATGAGCAACTACAGCTCGATGAAAACTGGAGTTCTTGGCACTTAAGTGGGCCATGTCTGAAAAATTCCGTGACTATCTGCTGGGGCACAAGTGTGTTGTCTTCACAGACAACAACCCACTGAGTCATCTTCGTTCGGCCAAGCTCGGGGCTACCGAGCAGCGATGGGCTTCACAGCTTGCCATCTTCGACTTTGAAATAAAGTATCGTTCAGGTCGCAGCAATAAAAATGCAGACGCACTCTCCCGTAAGCCTGAGGTTGTATCCAGCGCCACCGAACAACTTGCGCCTGGTACAGCAGTTCCCAAGGTCCTTCAGGAAGCGTCAGGTCCAGTGTCGGGGGGTGACGCTGACCCAGTCCATCGTCTCTGTCCTCCCAGGCCATTCCACTGTCGACATTGGCTCCTTGCAGGAGGCTGATCCCCTCCTGAAGGAGGTCCTGTCTTTCTGGAAGAGACAAATCCAGCCTTCTGCAGCTGAACGGCGTCAGTTGTCACGAGCCGTCATGGCCGTGTTACGCCAGTGGGACCGCCTGGTTGAACATGAGGGGGTGCTGCATCGCCGGATCTTCCACCCTGATGGTGGAGAGGAGATTTTTCAGCTTCTCCTACCAGCCATTCTCAAAGAGGAAACCTTGACACAACTTCACCAACAGCATGGTCATCAGGGCGTTGAACGGACCACCGAATTGGTCAGGCGCCGTTGCTATTGGCCAGGAATGTCCTCCGACATAAAGAGATGGGTACAAGAATGCGAACGTTGTCAAGTTGCAAAAGACTCTGGCTCGACACCACATAGCTTCATGGGCCATTTGTTGGCATCCAGGCCAAACGAGATTGTGGCTGTGGATTTCACGCTGCTGGAACCTTCCCAGAGTGGCATTGAAAATGTTCTTGTCATGACCGATGTCTTTAGCAAATTCTCTATAGCTGTTCCCACCCGGGATCAGCGGGCTTCTACTGTTGCCCAGGTTTTGTTGAATGAATGGTTCTACCGATACGGTGTCCCGAGTCGCATTCACTCAGACCAAGGTCGTTGCTTTGAGAGTCGGTTGATCCAACAACTTTGCTGCTTGTATGGTGTCACCAAATCCCGCACCACTCCATACCATCCTGCTGGGAATGGGCAGTGCGAACGGTTCAATCGAACGCTCCATAATCTGCTTCGCACCCTACCAGCATCACGGAAACGGGACTGGGCCTCTTGCTTGCCACAGCTGCTTTTCAGCTATAACAGCACGCCTCATCAGGGAACCGGCGAATCCCCTTTCTTCTTGATGTTTGGGCGAGAGCCACAGCTCCCCATTGACTTCCTTCTCGGTCGGGTCAAGGACCCTGTTCCAGGCGAGGTACAGGATTGGATCATTGAGCATCAATCGAGACTCGAGATAGCATTTGAGGGTGCTAAGGAGCGGCTGTTAGCCGCTGCAGGCCGCCGAAAGGAGCGGCATGATCAGAAGGTCAGAGAGGTGCCACTCCAGGTCGGTCAGTTGGTATATGTGCGGGACCATGGTGTTAGGGGTCGGCACAAGATCCAGGACATCTGGAGTTCTTTGGTCTACCAAGTGGTGAAAGCTTCAGGTCAGGGAGCAGTTTACACCGTTGCTCCTGTGGAGGCTTTAAATCAAGTGCGGACAGTACACCGTGACATGTTGAAGGCTATAGTCAGGCCAGAGCCACTTGCGCCACCTCTAGAGGGGCAACCTCCCCCAGCTTTGCTGGAAGCTGATAGCGACTCTTCTGCTGGTGACCTTTACTTGTTGGTTCCAGAACCCCGTTGCCCCTCACCCCAGTAGTGCCAAGCTCAGTTGACCCCTCAGGCCACCTTTTGAGAGGCCGACAAGAAGGTGGGTCCAGCTTCGGTACAGCTCCACAGCTGGGAGGTCCTGGACCAGCCCCTTGGCGCTTACCTAGAGATCAACCCAGTTTTAGTCAACAGGCTCCGCGTCGTACACCTCGTTCAACTGCTGGTCAGCACCCAAATGTCTATCGTCTTCCACGCTCCGCCGGTCAGGTAGATGACGTTGTTGGTGAGCGGCCCATGCTTAACGCTCAGTCTGCTTATTTTAGGCCTTGGAGCTGAGGTTTGGTTGCGGTTCATCGTTGGGGCACCGATGAAAATAAAGGGGGGGTAGATGTGACCGGGTGAGCCGTCCCCCTCCTGGTCACTGCATGATGCTGTGCCAGCCGTGCACAGGTTAATTGGGGGGCGGCGCTGCGCGCATGAGTTAAAACAGGTGTGTTGGGCACTACTCTCCCTCTTGACTCCACACTGCAGTGCGTCTGTGTCGGTCGGCGTGCATGCCCATGTCTCCGCGTCGCAATATTAAGGTAGGCATCCCGTGTCAACTGCAACTGCCATGTGTGTTAGTTTTATCGGGCCCTGGGGTTTCATCCTCCCGCTCCGTTGTACAGTACTTGGAGTGACGGTGAGCCGAAGGGGGCGAGCAGTCCGGTGGGCGCGTGCTTGGGTGCAGTAGAGCTCGGAGGTAGGCTGCTCGTAATTGTCTGCTGCTGCAGTTTCCTCTCTGCACTAGTTGTGACGCTCTCTCTCTTTCTCGCTGTACAGCGGGACGCTGTGACCAGCGTCTCCCACTCTCCCACTAGTGCTGCACTTATCCATTTGGCGTCCTGGTGTGTTCCGGTCATTGGCCACCACGACGAGGTCCGCTGCTGTCCTGGTTCGCGAACCTGTCCTGGTTCGCGAAGCTGTCCTGGTTCGGGAATAATCCGACCGAGAAGCTCGTACTGGCTTGGGTCGCTACATGTGGCCGCAGCTTCGGTCCGGTGTGGACACCATTCCAAACGAGTGGCTCGCCTGTCTTGGTTGTGTTTTATGTAATTGCTGCTCCTCACGCAGCAATATCAATTTTTAATAATATATTCTTTTGTTTGACTTTTGATTTGTTTCTGTTCAGCCATTCATTGGGTTAAATTAGGATTTCATTCTTTTGTTAAGTTGTTTATACATAAATTTGTATTATTTGGTTTTTGATATTTCTTTTTGTTAATAATTGTAATTGATTTCCCTTTCTTTTAACTGAGAGGTCCCAGATGTCCCCACACTGTGCCTGATTGTAATTTGTGTTTTCTTGTTTTGTACCATAGGTGCTGGGTCCCAGCGAGCGGCAGCCCTTCCCTGGTGGTGGTGTTTGACACAGTTTTGTTGCAGTGCACTGGTGGTTTTAGTTTGCATTTATCCCCTTTTGAGTTTCCTGCCGCCGTGGTAAGCCCAGCCCTGATTGGTGTCTTTTGGTTTATTTTGCCAGTGTGGTGGTCCCATCTGGGTGCCCTTGTTCTCCCCCTGCATTACTTAGTTTTGTTATTTTAATAATTGTTAAATAAAATTTTATTCTTTTTGAAACCACGACCTCTGGACCTTGTGTGATTCCGGACCTGTGTTGGCCTTTAGAGGGCTATTTCCTGGGGTAGAGTCCCAGGTGGCGTTGTTGGCAACCTACATCACACATACACACGCATACACCAAACACACTAACACCCGCTCCCCGCCACAGTTCGTTCGTTCGTTCGTTCAGTCGTGTTTCCGGTAGCGCTGAATCATTCACTGACTCGTTCAGTCGTTCACTTAGCTCCTCCCTCGTCAATTCGCGAATCGCGAACGACTCGGCTGTCATTCGCGAACGGCGAATGCCAGCCGAGTCGGTCAGACTCGGCTCCTCCTCGTTCACAACATTCAAACGAATCACGAATGCAGCTGAGTCGGTCTCGGACTCCCTCGTTCTTCTCATTTACTAACTAATCACGAAATCACGATTCACAATCGTGCAATGGTGCTTGATGGTGTTACTAAATGTGTTAATAGCAAATACAACATTGTGTCTGGTTGAATATGTTAACATATGTAGGCTATTTAATTTGAGTTCAACAGATTTATTTAATGTATGCATAATGACATGTCAGGATCAAAATGCCCCATTCCCCCAATTCAAGGTAAAGTTAGACAAACCAAACGCAGCGGGATGTGTGTGTGTGTGTGTGTGTGTGTGTGTGTGTGTGTGTGGGGGGGGGGGGGGGCGTAGTAGATTATTGGATGTATATCAGCAAGATAATAGACTTGATTTAGCAATGATGAGTTTTAAAGTTAATGATGTACAGTTGTGTTTATTCTGGGCATATTTTATTTACTATTGTGAAGATGGCCATTGGCCACCCCCACTCAAGACCAAGATCCACCAAGGTGGGGGTCCCGGCCGGGTTGCGTGCGTGAGATGGAAGCATGAAAGAACGAGACAGATTGACGAGACATTCAAATATTTTATTAATCTGGCATGACACAGAAAATACAAAGACAGCATGTATTTACCATTTCACTGATATGTAAATGTAAAAGGCAATATTCAAATGTGAAAGTGGTATTGTTAATGTGTCAACCATTCGAAAGCGTCCTAGACTCACAGACAGACAAACAACATACATTGGCTGGCTCTCGTGATGACGAGTCGTGAGTGACGTCTCAGTCCTCGAGTCAATCAGTCAGCGAACGACTCGCGAATCAGCGGCGCCGCGAATCAGCGCGTCAGAGAGACTCAGCGAACGAGACGAACGAGACGAACGACGCGAACGAGAGTGGCGAACGAGGTCAGTTTGTTCACTTTAAAGAGTCGTTCGTTCGAACTGGTTCGTTCGCGAACGACCCATCACTACGACAAACGAGTCGAACGAGAGCGGCGAACGAGGTCAGTTCGTTCACTTTAAAGAGTCGTTAGTTCGAACTGATTCGTTCGCGAACGAGCCATCACTAGTGGCTATTGTAATCAAGTTTTTATCTAGAAAAGTCATGCCAAGGTGTGAAATTCAATTAGAAAATAGATCAGACAATGGATCAGCTTTCATTCGGAAAACTGTGAAAAGTGTGGTGCAGCAGTCACACATCAAACAGTGATTAGGTTGTGTCTACCATCCTCAGTCTCAAGGCAAGGTCGAAAGGATGAACTAGACACTGAAGGGAAAGATTGGTAAAATATGTGCACACAGTAAACTCAGCTGGCTAGAAGCCCTTCCGCTAGCTTTAATGTCAACAAGGATTTCAGTGAACTCCGCTACAGGGTTCACACCATATGAGCTTGTCTGTGGCCAGCAGTGTCCAGGACCTGGAGCTGGGGGGGTTACAGCCCCACCCACTCCATTCCTGACCTACAAGCCATACTATGATCAACTAACGGCACTGGTTGCAGCATTTTCCAACAGGCATTTTCCAAACAGGTTCCAAACAGCATTTTCCTACAACAGGCAGTAATCCAAGGAGGTGCAGAGCAGGCACCGGCCCCGAAAGACACCGAGTGGGTGTTGTTGAAGGTCATCAAGAGGAAGTGGTCAGAGCCAAGGTGACACCTGGTATCATTGGTCACTATGTGGAGCATCTGACCCACCGGCAAGGACCCGGGGAGACGTAAAAGGGAGTGTAAGAGAGTAGCCTTAGACTGACAGGAGGAAGAAGAGTGATACATTTTTACTTTATTAGCTTTGCTACAGGGATAGAAAAGGACTCCACTATACATTTTTCGTATATAATCATTTTATTTTGGGAAGAAGGAACATAAGCAAGGGGTAAAGCTGACAGCAATAAGTTATTGCAGGAATAATATCTTCAATAAGTTCCGTTGAGTGGGGTTGTTATATTTAGTATCATAATCATAATTAATGATGTGCCGCCCAGAAAACAAGATGGAGTGGCTTGGTGTAGTTGTATGTTTTGCTTTGATTGTTATAGCCCCTGCAGTTGTGTGGAAATAATTCCATGACAGAGGCTCTGCCACGACCAGAGCTTCCAGGGAACCTGACATGTTGGGAACAGACCCGGGGAGAAACAGAGTTCCAGAGCTGGAGAAAGAACCACCAAGGGGGGGTGGAGCCAGGTGACCAGTTGTACCTGAGGGTGTTCAGGGGAAAGTGGAACGAGCCCAGGAGAAAAGGACCATGCAAGGTCACCAATGCGACACCAACCGTCATCGAGGTGGAAGGGAGTTCCACCTGGTACCACCTCAACCACTGCACCAAAGCCGCTCAACGAAAGATGAGGGAGGACCACAAGGAGGAGCTGGGTGCAGGTGTACCCTGCACAGACCGACCACCCCAGGCCCAGCCCAGCCAGGAGCAGCAGCCTCATGACGATGCTGAGGCTGCGACAACAACCATCCAGATGGAAGGTGGACCCACCAGGGTCTAACCTAGTCTTGAGGAGGCTCACATGTGATCGTGCTGGTAACCTCTCCATGTGAGCCTGACCCCAAATCTACGGCTTTGGAAGAGTGCAGGGCCTGAAGATGGCGACGACGAACAGAAACAACAATTAATGCCCAAAACCCCCCACATGCTTGCAGCCCACCAATACATGAAGATCATTTCACTTAACGATGAATTCCCAAAACCCCCCACATGCTTGCAGCCCACCAATACATGAAGATCATTTCAATCATTCAAGATACATCCTCGCCCGGAAGGAGTTTTTTAAGTTTAAATTTGTTGATTTATACTGTGTGATTTTTCGTTTGATTTAATACTGCGTGATTTTAATTTGATATGCATGAATTGAAGGGTTCAACACTTTAAAAGTATTTCGCATTCGGTAATCTTTTTATCCTAACATACTTACAGGTTGAGAGTCCTGAAGAACACTACAGGTTGAGAGCCCTGACAAACTTAACAGGTTGAAAGCCCTGAGTAAGAGAAGGTTTTTCTGATGCCCAAATGTGATGCTGAAGGTTCATCTAGCAGTTCGACAAGTAGTCTCATTTGATTCTCCTGGGAGGGGGGAAATTATACTAAATTGGTAGTTTTTTGGGACTTTGGAAGTCCCAAAGGGGGGATATTGGGGAGACATTTATAAATGTACCCTTACATTCAATGATAAAACATAATTATGGTCTTGCCATTATGCTATATGAGTCTAATAAGTGTAATGTGTGTGAAATTTCCGAATTTGACATTTTATGGGCTCAGTTTTTCTGAGCCCAAGAGAAGGAGGAGTACAATTTTTTCCAAATGTTCATATGTGGTCTCAGTTTAGATGAGACCAAGAGAAGGATTAAAGGTATGGTTATATTTTATATCTACCATATGACCAATAATTAGGGTGTTGTGAGAAGCAGTTTCAAAAATAAAAATGAAACCCTTACTCACGCGTGTTCTTTTAATGAAGCGATAGAAGAAGTTGTTTAGCTTTAAGAAATAATCAGTTTTATTCTTAACACCAGTAGAATGTGCCCTTAACCACTTCAGTACACTTGTCATCCCACCAAGGAACATTTGTTTGGTTCTTTTTTTACCCTCACTAATTGGAATGCTTTGTCTTGCTGCAAAATAGATAAGAGCAGATTTCCTGAAATTCCTCCCATTTAGCTTTTCTGAAGACCCATTTATGATGTACGTAGTTAGGTTGAATCTTAAATATCATATCAATTTTACACCAAATTGGGAAATGATCACTTCCAATGCTTGAAACTTGGTCAGTTTCCCACTCACATCTACTAGCTAATCTTCTATCAACTAAAGTTAAGTCAATACAAGAAGTCTCATTCTAAACATTGATTCTAGTTCCAGAACCATTATTTAAACATACTAACATTCTATCATTGATCATTTCATCCACCGCCATATCATTCATATCTGTATGTTTGCTGCCCCATAGGCTATTGTGAGCATTGAAGTCTCCACACCACCTATTTTGCACTCAGCGCAATTGACTTTGTGCACTGGCGCTTGTGCAATTCCTATTTTGCACCCGACGCACATTGGAATTTTCCCTCGCAAGGCGCAAGTCCTTCACTTGGGGAATGAAGTTGCGCTCCGGGGGCGGTTCAGCGGAAACAGGAGGCGTGTCCCGGCGCAAACGTTCCCTGGTGCTATTCTGCAGTTTCACAAAACAATTGCGCCACAGACCAGGAAAAACCTCGTCTAAAGTCAGTGGCGCTTATTCAGACGCTATTTTAAGGGCGCTTGGCCATAATCAGGGAGGGGATGCGCGATTGTTGACGGGGTGGGGGGGGGGGGGGGGGGGGGCGCGATTGTTGACGGGGTGGGGGGGGGGGGCGCGATTGTTGACGGGGGGGGGGGGGGGGTTGCACGGTCCAAAAATCTGGACCGGCGCAAAAAGAATAATACACAAAATAAAAAATACAAAATAAAATAAAAAAATAATTACGGCCGGCCGGCTCGGCCTGAAATCGTCCGGCCGTTGGGGAAATATCCCGAACCTCCCGACGGCCAGCCCGTCCCTGGATAGTGTAGTGTGTGTACAACGTGCATTCACTTTGCTTCTCTCATCTACAAGGAAGCAGTTCTCATTTTTGCAAACCATACATACAAGCAAAAATATTACCACATATGTGAAAAAATAGGCATAAATCTAGCGTACACAGTTACCCAAAATATTCAGGCTAATAGTAATGACGGATCAAATTAACCTGTTTGACCAATAGTCACAAGACACATAGATAAGGACACCAGGATGACACCTTTTATTATGCCAGCAACAGCGCGTTAAATGTTTTATAATCGAAAACACACGCGGTGTAACTGAAAGAACATTCGGCATACTGAAAATGCGCTTCAGCTTATTTGACAGAAGAGCTGCATCATCTATAGGCCTAAGCAGTGCTTGAAGTGGGCCGGTACGCACCGGCACTTCTACATTTTACCCTTTAGCGTACCGGCACTTTTCCCCCCCCCCCCCCCCCCCCCCGCCGTACGCAGTACCGGCACTTATTTTTGTCCACTTCAAGCACTGTCTATAAGCGAAGTAATCTCGGTCTAATGTTAGACTACATTGCAAATATATCACCATGCATTCAAAACCTCGTGATTGTTTACATTTTGTCAACGGAAAATGAAAAGCTGAAAAGACTTAAACAGAATAACTAATTATTTTTCCCTCTGATGGGCATGCGCGCGCTACGGCGGGGTTGGACACGTCTGGGTCCAGTTGTGGCGATGCGCGATGTGCTCGCCATGGAACAAGCGCGCCTGCATTTAAAGGGAATGTGAGCCGACGCTCTGATTGGTTTATTGCACGTTACGCCCAAACCACACCTATGACTAATGTCGCTACTTCAGACCAACCCATTTTAGATTTGCGCTGGGCGCAAGAGTCATTTATCCCGCCGGCATAATAGCAACAGCGCCCAAGATCCGCCCACAAAGCCACTTGCGCTTTGCGTTTCATACTTGCGTTTCAGACCGGCAAAATAGGGCCCCAAATGTCTTTATGAGTTTTCTTTACAATACCTTTTAATATGTCAGTTGTCAAAGCTTTACATGGATTGTAATAGTTAATAATATTATGTTTTCTTGGTCCCATTAAATATTTCTGTTACTATACACTCATGTTCATTACCTATATCAATTCGCCTGTAGGGAATCCCTTCTTTAATGAATGTCATACATCCTCCACCTCTATCTTTTCCTCTATCAAATCTAATGCCATTGTATCCTTTTATGATAAAATCTAAGTGTGGTTTCAACCAGGTCTCCTGAATACATATTACTTCAGGTTTATCTTTCAGATTATGTATATACCTTTTAAATTCTTGACCATTAGCTATTAAACTTCTCACATTCCACTGGAGAATGAAAAGCACCATAAACTGTTCAATTATTTTGAGTCTTTTCATATTTCAGGTTTATCATTTCATGAATCTCATCGGCTTTAATAGTAGATCCCAAAAAATCATTGGCGATATCTACAATTGACTTAATCCTGTCACTTTTCTTAGGAAATTGCAGAGTTCTGTTCATCACTGTGCAAATAAATGAATTCACTTTTCTTCACTAGTAATGTTTCCTTTGAGATTTTTGTTTTGCATTCACAAGCTACTGGAAAAGGACTATACCTGCTGATATTTTGAAGATTCTCCTTTAAAAGGAACCTGCTTATTCAAACTTGTTCTTAGCCTGTCGTCATATTGTCTCCATGCAGATTGTTCTGGTGTAGCAGAGAGATCTCTCTTATCTTTCACAATGTTCTTTATAGCATCAGCATAAGATACCTTGTGTGTAACCTTGATTTTCTGCACTTCCTTAGCCTCCCTTTGTTTCTCACAACCTCCATACGCAGCACTATGCTGACCTCCACAATTACAGCATTTCAATACATCATCCTTCCCACATTTGCCATACTCATGTTCTCCACCACATTTAGCACATCTTAGTTTACCTCTGCATTGACCCGCTATATGACCAAATCTTTGGCATTTAAAACACCTTAATGGAGGAATGTATTCTCGAATAATGTAGGACATGTAGCCCATTTGAACTCTAGTTGGCAAGTCTTTCTAGAAATATAACAAAATGGACATGCTTTCAATTTTCTCCTTCCCTTTCATCAGACGTTTAGCATCAATTATTGCATATCTCGCCAGATTCTCCTTGATCTCTTCCATGGAAACTGATGTTGGTATCCCTGTTATGACCCCTCTTGCTCTAGCTGCTGCTCCTGGGATGTGTGAGGTAATCTTAAGTTTGTTAAGTGTTTTTTTCTTCAAAATGTATTTTCGTTGTTCCTCTGAGTTGGCAAAGATCAAGAGCCTACCATTCCCCATGAATCTAGCATGATTTATCTTCCCTATTTCCTTCTCAATTGCCTTTGTAATATGTATTGGGTGTAAGTCTGGCCCTCCTTGTTCAAACACTACAACTACCTTCCACACTTCAACTGTTTCCTGGGATCTATTTCTAGGATTATATTCTCCATTTGGCCTGGTCTTTTTAACAACAGAAACTACAGACTCATCTCCACTACTATCTCTGTCTTTCCTCACCCGACTAACTTCCTCCCAAGACATACTCAAATCCTCATCATTCAAAACATTATTCCTTAAACCACCATCTGAGTCCACCGCCATGCCCCCCTTTACATTCACTGTACAAGTTAACGTAATTCGATGTTACCGTTCCCGACCAGAGTGTCACTCGCGCTCAAACCATGCTTTCCGGAAGTCCCCACCAAGAGCGGAAGCGTTGCACCCGTCCCTAAGTGAAACAACGGCGCATATCTATGGAGTGTAGTGATGTTCATTGAGAAAGAAGGCTCCGACTCAGGATCGCTTTAACTCACTTTATTTGTTTAGCTTTAGTTATATTAATCTACGAAACAAATGGAGGGGTATTGTAAAAGTCACGCGCGTGGAGCGACCCTTAGCTGGGCATCTGTCCAGATACGCTGCCTGGAGGGTTTCTCCCCTCCCCCGGATGTGTTGTTTGGTAGTATCTGGGCAGGCGTGGCCTCTATGACGCATAATATGCTCTGATTGGCTAGTGTTGAGCGCCCGCCCCCAGTGTATTATGTGTGCCGCCATCTAGTGATCAGGTGCAGTTAATACAACTTGTATATTTATTTCTATTCCTTTGTGGCTATGTGAGGATATTACAGTCTGTTGATACATATGTGCAGTTATCCATTCGTCACAGTCCCTCCTTGGTCATCACTGATGACCATACTACCAACTACTAGTGCAATGTATCATATAAGGTCTAAAAATGGTGAGTGTAAATTCAAGCGAAAAAGAAAAAATCCCACGGATTGGTTACCGTGGGTCAACATCAACATCACCAACCGACTTAGTTCGGGAAAACCCCCACTATACAGGAGGAAAACCTGTCGCATCTCTAAAGTGGACGGCATTCACATTGGTGTGTCTCAAAGAATACATGGGCCGTAGCCAACAAACAGTAGACAAATTATCAACACATCATACAATCAATATGTCATACTGTCATCACAGTATCTTGAGGACACAAAGGCACAGTAATAAATGCATAGTAATTTCATCATAAGAAAACCCTTCAAATACTTATATGCATGTGTGGGGGGGTGTGGTGCATCAGCCGCAAGGGGGAGCTGGACGGGGCTCGGGAGAGCCGCGCCAGGTGAGAGTGATTGGCGCACCTGTGGGGCATTAGCTAATCACTCTCTCCCTTTTTAACACAGTAGCGTGCTGGACCCGGGAGGACCGGGACCGGTACACACGGGTTCCCGCGGAGCCGGAGCTGGGCCCGCGGCGTCATTGTACCGTGCGTGCGTGTGTTGATAGATTGTGTGTGTGTGCTGATAGATTGTGTGTGTTACTCACCGGCAATAAAAGACGTGAGTAAACCCGCCTAACGAGTCATCCTTCCGTTGAACCCCGGTGGCATACGAACTCTGCCACATTGGCGCCTGAACACGGACACGGAAAGGATGGACGCTCAACAGCCACTTAATACGCTGGCCCAGATACTGGCGGAGGTGGCGGCGATGAGCCGGGACCAGGCGGTCCTCGGCCGACAGCAGCTGGCGGCACTCCAGGGGCAGGCGGAGAGACAGACCCAGCTGCTGGAGGAGATGGTGAGTCGGGCAGGGGCGGCGTCGCCGGCCCGCCCGTTCACCGGCCTGACTCTCCATAAGATGTCAGGCCAGGACGACACACAGACGTTCCTGGAGATGTTCGAGGCCACGGCGGCGGCATGCGGGTGGCCGGTGACGGAGTGGGCCGTGCGACTGCTGCCTCTGCTGTCGGGGGACGCGCAGACGGCGGCGCTCGGCCTGCCCGCTTCCTCCAGAGGGCAGTATGGGGACATCAAGCGGGCGGTCCTCGACCGGCTGGGGCTGTCGGAGGAGGACCATCGCCGCCGGTTCCGGGGGAGCAAGTTGGGGCCCGCGGATCGGCCGTTCGTATACGCTCAGCAGATCAAGGATGCGGCGACCCGGTGGCTGCAACCCGGGGGGTCCGCCGGCGAGGGACAAATGCTTGAGAAGATCGTCTTGGAGCAGTTTGTGGAGGGGCTCCCAGCTGCCACATCCGACTGGGTGATCTGCCACCGGCCGGCGGACCTAGCGGGGGCCATCACCCTGGCGGAGGACCACCTGGCCGTCCTCTCCCGGGGCCGGGCACAGGAGGGCCGGCCGGTGTCTCCAGGGGGTCCCATGCCGGCACCCCGCCGAGGACCCGCGTCGGGTCCCCCGCCAAACGCACCCGCTCGACCATTTCCCAGACCCCGTACTACATTTGTTAGCAATAGGCCCTTTCCTCCCCCCCGCACTAATCCTCCTTCTCGTTCTTTCCCTCCCCAGGGTCCAGCCGCTATGGGCGCGGCTCTCGACCCACAGAGGGCTCCTCAGGCGGCAGGGCAGGAGTGCTGGAGGTGTGGACAGCTCGGTCACTTCCGAGAGGAGTGCCCCCTCATGGAGGTGGGCCAAGTGATCCGGGTTGTCGGCCCTCCCGCACCCTCCCCCGGTCCAGGGGGGACGTACAGCGTTCCGGTAAGGATTCAGGGGGGTACACATCAGGCGATGGTGGACTCAGGCTGCATGCAGTCTATCGTTCATCAGAACCTGATTCGGCCCGGGGCTTTGATAGAGGCGGGAGGTGTGGATATTAGGTGTGTGCATGGGGATATTCACACATACCCCGTAGTACTGGTGGAAATTCAGTTTAAGGGGGAAAAGCATAATGTAAAGGCAGCGGTTAGCTCCCGCCTGACGCACCCCCTGATTCTGGGTACGGATTGGCCAGGGTTTGATAGGTTAGTGGGACAGTGTGCGGGGGTGCGTTCACGGCCGACAGGGACAGGGGATACGTGCGCTGTGCTCAGCGGTGACGCGAGGTCGTCCGACGCTGCAGACGGGGAGGGGGAGCCGGCGGGGCCTCCACAGGAGGCTCCGCAGGTTCCCGTGTTCGACTCCATGGAGGATTTTCCACTTGAGCAGTCTCGTGACGATACTCTACGCTTTGCCTTTGACCAAGTGATACGAATTGATGGTCACATGGTGCGCCCTGACGCAGCGTTAACGTATCCACATTTTTCATTGCGTAGGGACAGACTATACAGAGTGAGTCGTGACACTCAGACAGAGGAAATAACGACACAGTTGGTGGTACCGAAGAGCCGCCGGGAAATAGTTTTCCAGGCGGCTCATTATAACCCAATGGCTGGACATATGGGGTGTGAGAAGACACTGAACCGGGTAATGGCCCGATTCTATTGGCCAGGCATTTGGGCAGACGTGCGCCGCTGGTGTGCGTCTTGTCCCGAATGCCAATTGGTTAACCAGCCGGCCATCCCGAGAGCGCCGCTGCGGCCATTACCTCTGATGGAGGTGCCGTTCGAGCGCATCGGGATGGACCTCATCGGGCCATTTTACCGGAGCGCACGCGGATATCGCTTTGTGTTAGTTCTCGTGGATTACGCAACGCGATATCCGGAAGCAGTGCCGCTGCGCACCATCTCTGCAAAGAGTGTGGCGCAGGCACTGTTTCAAGTTATCTCCCGAGTCGGGATCCCGAAAGAGATCCTGACTGACCAAGGCACACAATTTATGTCACGGACACTGGGAGAACTATACGGATTATTGGGCATCAAGTCGATTCGAACCAGTGTATACCACCCCCAAACGGACGGCCTCGTGGAGCGCCTGAATAAGACTTTGAAGTCCATGATCCGTAAGTTTGTGCACGAGGATAGTCGTAATTGGGATAGGTGGCTAGACCCTCTGTTGTTTGCAGTGCGCGAGGTACCCCAGGCCTCCACGGGATTTTCTCCCTTTGAACTACTGTTTGGCAGGACACCACGTGGGGTTTTGGACCTGGTTAAGGAAAGCTGGGAGGAGGGTCCGAGCCCGAGTAAAAACGAGGTGCAATACGTCCTGGACCTGAGAGCAAAACTCCACACACTAGGGCAGTTATCACGGGAGAACTTGCTACAGGCCCAGGAACGGCAGCAGCGGCTGTACAATAGAGGAGCTAGGCTAAGACAATTTTCACCGGGAGATAAAGTGCTTGTATTACTCCCTTCGTCTACCTCCAAATTACTCGCCAAGTGGCAAGGACCCTTTGTGGTCACACGGCGAGTGGGGGACGTTGACTATGAGATTGTGCGTTCGGACAGGGGAGGGGCGGCACAAATTTATCACCTCAACCTCCTTAAAGCGTGGAGAGAGGCGGAGCCTGTTTCTGTGGTGACGGCAATTGCAGAAAGAGATGAGTTGGGGCCGGAGGTACCAAAATCGACCAATCCTGCCTCGCTCCGTTGTGGGGACCAGCTCTCACCGTCCCAGAGGGCAGACATAGACAGGTTGCAGCAACGTTATGCAGATGTCTTCTCCCCCCGGCCGGGACGCACAAACCTTATTCAACACCAGGTTGAGACTCGCCCGGGCGTGACGGTGCGTTCACGGCCCTATCGGTTACCTGAGCACAAGAGAAAAGTGGTTCAGGCAGAATTAGAAGCCATGGTGGAGATGGGGGTAATAGAAGAGTCCAACAGTGCCTGGTGTAGCCCTATCGTTCTTGTGGGCAAGAAGGATGGGTCGGTTCGGTTCTGTGTGGACTATCGCAAGGTGAATGAGGTGTCACGGTTTGATGCCTATCCTATGCCCCGGGTGGACGAACTCCTGGATCGCCTGGGCACGGCTCGTTTTTTTTACGACACTGGATTTAACCAAAGGCTACTGGCAGATTCCCTTATCTCCAGAGTCTAAGGAGAAAACGGCCTTCTCCACTCCGTACGGGTTGTACCAATTTGTCACACTTCCGTTCGGATTGTTCGGGGCCCCAGCCACATTTCAACGCCTCATGGACAGAGTGCTGCGGCCACATGCGGCATATGCTGCCGCCTATCTGGATGACGTAATCATCCATAGCGGCACCTGGGCGGAGCATGTGCGGCAGGTGGCTGTGGTGCTCGAGTCTCTGAGGCAGGCGGGGCTCACGGCCAATCCGAAGAAGTGTGCAGTTGGACGGAGGGAGGTACGGTATCTGGGGTACCACTTGGGCGGCGGGCAGGTGCGTCCGCAGGTAGATAAGACGGCAGCAATTGCAGCCTGCCCAAGGCCCAAGACGAAAAAAGAGGTGCGGCGGTTTTTGGGGCTGGCCGGCTATTACCGGCGATTTATTCCAGGCTTCGCGGAGCTGACCAGCCCCTTGACCGACCTCACCCGAAAGGGTGCCTCAGATCCGGTCCAGTGGACGGAGCAGTGCCAGGAGTCGCTTGAGAGGGTAAAGCAGGCCCTCTGTGGGGAGCCCCTCCTCCACACACCTAACTTCTCGCTCCCTTTTGTTGTACAGGCTGATGCGTCGGGCAGGGGGCTGGGGGCCGTCCTGTCCCAGCAGGTACGGGGTGTCGACCGCCCGGTGGTGTACATCAGCCGAAAGCTGTCGGAACGGGAGACCAGGTACAGCACCGTGGAGAGGGAGTGCCTTGCCATCCGGTGGGCGGTCGATGCCCTGCGGTATTACCTGCTGGGGCGCCCCTTCACCCTCTGCTCAGACCACGCTCCCCTACAGTGGCTCCACCGCATGAAAAACGTTAACAACCGGATCACCCGGTGGTATCTGGCACTGCAGCCGTTTAACTTCCGGGTGATCCATAGGCCGGGGGCGCAGATGGCTGTGGCCGACTTCCTTTCCCGTTCCCATGGGGATGGGGGGGGGGGAGTGGGTTAGGCCGGATGGCTCCCCGGCCTAAATCAGGCGGTGGAGGTATGTGGGGGGGGGTGGTGCATCAGCCGCAAGGGGGAGCTGGACGGGGCTCGGGAGAGCCGCGCCAGGTGAGAGTGATTGGCGCACCTGTGGGGCATTAGCTAATCACTCTCTCCCTTTTTAACACAGTAGCGTGCTGGACCCGGGAGGACCGGGACCGGTACACACGGGTTCCCGCGGAGCCGGAGCTGGGCCCGCGGCGTCATTGTACCGTGCGTGCGTGTGTTGATAGATTGTGTGTGTGTGCTGATAGATTGTGTGTGTTACTCACCGGCAATAAAAGACGTGAGTAAACCCGCCTAACGAGTCATCCTTCCGTTGAACCCCGGTGGCATACGAACTCTGCCACAGCATGTATAACCAAAATCGAATACCTCCAGGTATAAGCAACAGTAAACCTATATAGAACTAAAAAAACGCCCTGTAGACTTGCATGCAATTGCTCAGGTGGTTTCCATGCACGCAGGTTTCTCAAACATCATCACAGTGTTATCCCCCGTATCCGTAGCCGACCTCAGGTCGGACAGTTCATGAATTCAATGTCCATCTTGCCATCCATAGGCAAGGCTCACACGACAAGGTTACTAGCATGAACCCATGTGTGCCTCGCCCGTGGAGTCACTCAGCACCAGTAGTCAGAACATAATCCAGTAGCATCAAAGAAATTCATCAGTCTCATTATTAAAGCAATCATGGGAAAACAGCATAACACATCCGAACTTGAACAATGCATTGTAATGACAAACATGACCCACAACGGTACGTTTAATAATTCATCATTCAAGTAAATCAGGTGCAATGTCCTCCTAGAGTCAGGTGCCGAACTCCAGGAAATCAGGTACCAGTCTATGTAACCAAGCCTGATCAAGTCAGGGCGTTCCCCTGAACACTCTCAGGTACACCTGGTCACCTGTCTCCACCCTGGTTGGTGGTTCGTCCTTCGGCTCTGAAATTCTGTTTCTCAGAAATGTTGTTAGTTTCTTGAATGTCCCATTTACTCGTTCCACCATTCCTTGTGACTGAGAATGAAACCTAACCGCTGTTTGATGGGTAACTGCTGCACCACCTGGCGTTGACGCTGTAATTTTAACACGGCGGTGGACAAAGATATTAAACACAGCATAACAGCATTAGGTGTTGGCGTTTGCAAGGTAATTCCCAATTTTCTATGTCAATAAACAATCTAGCTTGTGCATTAGATCCTTTCCCAACAGATTGCTGAAGTATTTCCCAATGATTACTTTAACCAGGTTATTGCAAATGTTCAAAGAACATATGTCTGACTTAAGCCAATTCGACAATTAAACAAATAAAACAAAAAAATCTAAATGCAAAAATATTCCCCCCTTGAAAATACACTCCATATTCCCCCCTCGTGACTTTGAAGAAGTCACGCAAAACTAACACAAAGTTAAGCATGTTGCATTCATTCTTCCCGCTTGTCTTGACCTTTATATATTGATGATAACATAAAATATATGTATATGACAGTGATTCTTGGTCCTAGTTTATCAAGCTTTTTGGAACAACTATTTTAGTCTTCTAGCGTTACCTTTGAATCTTATGCCCACATTATTTTAATTTACTCTTAGACTAGGTAAACGTATTCAATTGTTCTAATAAGGCCAAATTCATGAGCTAGTCTCACCCCACCGGAAGAGCTCTTCCCAGTTACCCTTTCAGCAGCTGAAGAGAGGTCTATCCAGGTCGGGTTACCATCATCCAGTCGAAAACCACCTCTAGGAGATGAAAAAAGAGTATCATGACGGTTTCCTAATCTAGAGAAGGTCTCACCCCCAATCAGAATGAGGCCCTTCTCTGCAATCCAATCACTGTCAATGCACAACAAATCATCATTACAGAGTGTTAACAACTGTCAAAATTAATCACTTGTATATAATCAATCATTAAAGGAATCAAAAAGAAAATAGAAAATATAGAGCGTAAAAACACGTCACATTCAGATAAGACTGTCAGCCATGTTGCCTCCTAATATGAAACTTATCAACCGCTGGTAACAGGAAGCAATGTTCCTGCTGTTCATTTCGTGTATGCAGTCCATTTCAATGTCCAGATATGAGTCTCTGAGTCCATTTAGGGCAGGAACCCCAGATCAACTGTCCTCTCTCTAATGGACCCCCCTCCATTGTCCTGAGGGGGAGAGAGACCAGAACCAACCAGTATCTTTGCAGAAAAACATCTAACACAATACAACAAACAATATGTAGACAGTTGTTTCTATTATGTAATTATAGATCAGGCGTGTCCAAATCCTAAATGATCTTAATGATCTTATATCGTTACTAATCTAAGTAGTTCAAACCATATGTGAAAGTTATATCAAAACGAACGTGCATACAAAGGTTAGTCAAACAATAGGTGAATATGGTGAATGAAGTAAAAATTGAATATATATGTAGTCACACAGTCATTGAATAGTTTTGAATAGTTTTGAGTGCTTAAAATGGATATACCTCTAATAAACCAACCTCAATTTCCTCATTGTCATCGTCCAAGTCACCTCTAATAATCAAATGGCACCTGTGTTTGTCCCCCAGGTAAAAACACTCCGGCCCATCTAAGAATCATAGCCTTAGCAACGGTCAGCATCATTGAGCAAAAACAAAACATCGTACATAAAAACAAGACAATGGACACCACATTATGGAGGTAAACTGAGCAACCTACAAATGGACTTGTTTAATTGTTACACCCCAACACTGCGTATCAGGTGTTTGCATTGTAATAACTACCGTGCTCCCACAGAGTCGTTTAGGGCGGGTCCCTCTAACTCATTTTGTGAGGAGGGAATTTCCCTGGACCATAACAGTCCCCAGCGCTGGTTGACCCCTGGACTTCTGTGGACGAGCGGTAGAGGAGATAACTTCTTATTTGAATGAATAGTATCCAACTTAAATGAGCTGTTGGTCTGCTAATTGTCCCACAAAACACTTAAACACTGTTACCCATATGTATAAAACAAATACACAAAGAAAACAAATCAACAGAAAAAAAACAAATAACAGACATAAATACATAGTTGACCTCATGTATTTTCTATGTCCCAACAGATCTTTAACCGTTCTAATGTTCGCAGCGCTTTCGTTATTATGTTTCATTATGTCTATTATTATTATTAATAGTAACATCATTATTATTACCACTACTATTATAGGGTAAACCCCTGCATAACTCTGTATTGCCTCCCTCCTTTGTTAGACCTCCTTATCTAAAGTAATTCTTTCAACTCTAGTGCTGCCCTGCTTTATCTCTGCTCTCTGTCCCTCTCTCTCTCTAGACCACATTTCTCTCTTTCCCTTCTTTCACTTTCTTTAACTTTTCTTACACTTTCCCTTCTTCTATCCTTCTGTCTACTTCCCTCTGTCTTTCTAAATAAATCCTTCTGTTTTAAGAATCACCACTTACTGTCCCCATCCCATTGTGCCATGTCCAACTTTCCTTTCCTCCTTTGTTAACCTTGTAATTTCTTATCATTAATAAAAACAAAAAAGAGATGTTCAAGATCTTTCTTTGGAAAGGAGCCTCCCGGCCATGGAGGTCCCCTCCTTCTCTTAAGGTTCTTGTGTAAATGTAAATAAAGGAAAAGAATAAAACAAAGAGTTAATGTCAATTTGAACACCGTCATATTACTGACAAGTTGATGCTTAAGAATAATCTGTTTTTACACAAAAACACTTTTTATCGCAGTAATGACATCTGTTAACATAGTTATTTATGAATTTAAAAGTCTAGATAATAACATTCATAATTATGTAATGACCATCAATAAACCGAATTATCCCCTTGCAGCTCTAGAAGTGCAAGTAACTTCATTCACGCTTATTTAGCACACTCACGCAACGTAATGGCGTCTCGCGAAGTAAGTAATGGACTGGCCAACGCCATTTTCCTTTGTCCCCACGAGGAAGTTCTTCAGGGGCAGTCGAGGGGGGGGGGGGGGTAGGGGGGGGGAAGGTTGGGTTTTAGTCTGGATGGGGGTGGGGGTAGGGGTGGGGGGTCTTGGCCAGTGGGGGGTTTACTGCGTAAACTCCCAAAATGGCTTACAGGGATTTGTAATCTTATCTATGCTCCCTGTGATATTACTATAGCATAGAACTACTCTTATCTAAGTGTGCACACTTTATATCCTCCTAGGTAATATTGTGTATATGTCCATCTATGTGTGTATGTCCATGTGTGGAAGTGTTCGAAATCTACTGGCACTGTTTAGTATATGTCTATAAGTTAGAGTGAAAGATAAGTTTACTCTGTCTCTCCCTACACCTAGCATAACCATTAGCCTCACGTGGGGCCATATGGCTAATAGCACAGGAATGCGCCCATCCCCCACTGAAGAACAAAAACCCAGAAAACAGCCCCCACTGAAGAACAAAGGCCCATAAAATAGTCCCCACGTGGTGGGCTATCTTCAGTCACATGTACCATACTCTGCAGACAAAACGAAGATGCGCCGTAGCAAAGCTAGCAAGCATTAGCACATGCAGGGTTAGTCACACAAAAGGTATTATGATTCATGCAAGTTAGCTTAGCTCTTTGAGAATGAAATATTGCCTGCAATATGTTCTCAATCGACCTCCGCCACTGGTTTCCCAGGTTCCGACACATCCGATTTTAACACAGTATCAAACTGGGCCTCAAACCCTTAACCAGTTTAATAAGATATAACAATTTTAGGGGCTTGCACCCGCTCTATAATTAATTTTAGGGCCTCGAACCGATTTATTAAACACTTCTAGGGACTTGACCCGATTTATGAAACAAATTTAGAGCCTCGAACTCTGGGCCTCGAACCCGATAATAAAACAAATTTAGAGCCTCGAACAATGGGCCTCGAACCCGATAATAAAACAAATTTAGAGCCTCGAACTCTGGGCCTCGAACCCGATAATACAATACTGGCCATTTGCTTCTTCTATACAGTCGTAAAATGACGACAAAATATCATTTAACTAATTCCCAATCAGAGTTGAGCGCCTGTTCATTTTCACGTCGGCTTCACTATAACAACTATGGACCGGAAAGACAGGGCTTTTACAACAACGCACACTAGCCACCTCTGTCACATAATGTCTCTATATCTATCTATGCAGATTCAGTCAGGTTCTGCTTACCTGGTTTAATGGCCGGCCTGCGACAGAAATGGCGAGTTGTGCGCTACCACGAGGCCCCGCTTCTCCCGGTCCAAGGCCTCTTCCTCTGCATCACGTCGAGGTCACCAGATTGTAGTGATGTTCATTGAGGAAGAAGGCCCCGACTCAGGATCGCTTTAACTCACTTTATTTGTTTAGCTTTAGTTATATTAATCTACGAAACAAATGGAGGGGTATTGTAAAAGTCACGCGCGTGGAGCGACCCTTAGCTGGGCATCTGTCCAGATACGCTGCCTGTAGGGTTTCTCCCCTCCCCCCGGATGTGTTGTTTGGTAGTATCTGGGCAGGCGTAGCCTCTATGACGCATAATATGCTCTGATTGGCTAGTGTTGAGCGCCCGCCCCCAGTGTATTATGTGTGCCGCCATCTAGTGATCAGGTGCAGTTAATACAACTTGTATATTTATTTCTATTCCTTTGTGGCTATGTGAGGATATTACAGTCTGTTGATACATATGTGCAGTTATCCATTCGTCACAGGAGCCAGTATCCTGTCATAATTCAAACCTGAAAAAAAAAAGTTTCAAAGGCTTGTAAGTCTGTGTTTGAAAACTCAACACCTTGTAAAAAAGGTTTTGCAACACTGAAAAAAGAGATTATAGCCTGAAAAAAAAAGTCAAACATCTGCAAACATGATTTTGTGTTCTATTTTATCTTCATCATTTTCACCAACACATTTTCAAAGCTAAAATGTTTTCACAAACACATTTTCAAAGTTTAAAAATGTTCACCAGCGCATTTGCAGAGTTTCAAATCTGACACTGTTCTAACAGTGTATTACTTTGTTTCCCGGTTTCGAAACCTTGTAAATGGGATTCTGCAAACAGCTGTTCATACATTGAGAAATACGTTTTGAAAGGTTGAATATTTATTTTTAAAAACTTGTAAAGGTGTAAATTTACACCATTCAATTCAATTCAATTCAATTTTATTTGTATAGCGCCAATTCATAACAGAAGTTATCTCAGGGCACTTTTCAAATGGAGCAGGTCTAGACCGAACTCCTATTGCATCCCATTGCAATGTATTTTTTCAGAACTTAATTTTCAGCACTGACTTTTCAGAGATTTGACCACACGGGTGCAAACTTGTGAGTCACGTGATTATTGACAGTGTTCTGTCGCTGTTTCGTTTTGAAACTCCTTTAGAGTCAAAGGTCTGAAAACGTGGTTCTGAAAAAAGGAAAAAAAAACGTTCCTGGGGGCGGGACCATCTTGCTCTAAACCTATTGGTTGCTCTCTGCTGAGGTACAGTCCAATCACATGCGCCGTTGACCGGGCTATGCGGGATTGACAGTGCTCTGCCAATGACAAGAATAACAAGCGACTTGTGCGGTTGATTTTGTTGTCTATTTTCTGGCTGGTAGACAGGTGAGCAATTTTATTCTATATTGTTTGCGTTCTAACCAGTGTTACTCATTGCGCGGCCCCGCGAGCCTCCTGCGGCTCGCCAAGCTGTAATTTGTGGCTCGCATGGCATAAATAATAGTCATACTTTGCGGTCACGTGACTACTATGGATACCTGGAGGGCAACAAACGCTGGCAAAATGGCGACGAACGACTTCCGGTGGAGAGACTGAAGCGAATGGCCGCATAAATAATCCCTCCCGGTCGGTCGGAGTTTATTCCCCAATTGAAATACAAATACTCTCGAAACTTTGTTCTAATTAATGATGGAGGGGGAAAAACACAAGAAGGGCAAAGGTAAACAACCCGGGAAAGCGGAGAAGGACGACAAATTGGTGGCCGAAGGGGCCATAGACGAGGTACAGGGAGACCGTAATGGCGGACAACACACTGAGCTAACAGCAGTTGATATGGAAGCTAACATCGCTATCATCCGTGCAGACTTAAAGTCTATGGTCTCGGAGGTGAAGTCCGAGCTGAGTAATTTCCGAGGCAGCATCAGAGAAGATTTGAAAAGAGAGCTAACCGACATAAGGGAGGAAATTCAACACAAGCTAGGTGAAGCAGCGACCGACCTTAAAGCTACAACCGAACGAGTGGGTGAAGCAGAAGGCCGTATAGCCGACTTGGAAGAGTGGTCTGTGGATTATAAAGAGGCGCTAAATCAGTCACTGCAAGCCCAGGAAAGACTGCAAATGAAGCTAACGGACTTAGAAGCACGCTCGAGGCGTAATAATATGCGCATTTATGGCATCCCAGAGGGAGCTGAGGAAAACAACATCCAGCAATTTATTGTTGATATCATCAAAAAAGAGCTGCAGCCCCTCGCTGGAGTCGAACTTGGCATACAACGGTGTCACAGAGCGCTCGGCCCTAAACCCCCAAAAGGGGCACAACCCAGGTCGGTAGTTGTTTACTTCCAAGAGTTTAAAACCAAGGAGCTGGTGCTGCATTCTGCATGGAAGAAGAGGGAGATTTTCCACGGCGACAAGAGGATTTATTTCGACCACGACTACCCCGCAGAGACGCTGGCAAAAAGAAAGGCGTATGCACAGATTAGGAGACTTCTACGAGATAATGGGATACGGTTTCAGACACCACCGCCAGCCAAACTACGAGTCTTTTTCGACAGCGGACCGGTAACGTACGAGAGTGCAGCGGCTGCGGCGGAGGATTTGAAGAAGAGGGGCTTCGTGCTTGAACGTGAGAGCACGGCTGAACACGGGCCCACAGAGAAAACACCGAAAAGCACTTGGCAGCGCGCAGCGAAGACGGCTAGCACCCAGCTCCGCCAAGAGAGGATTAAGGCAAGGCTGCGAAGCTTTCAACGGCCGTGATAGACCCGGAGATAGGGAGGTAACAGTTTGTTTAACGATCTTACATTATGAGTATAATCTCGATGGAGAGCTGGGGAAAAAAGAGTGACATTGGGACCGGGGGACAGAGGTGTACTGTTGCTGAGAGCAAAAACTATCTAATAATGTTGTTTTGTAGCTGATTCCCCCTCCGTCCCACTGAGACTGAACCTCATTTGTTTTTGTTTTCTATTCACTTCTCACTCATTTAACACACAGCTACCAGCTCTTAATTTCAGTTATTGATTTATTGCTGTGAGGGATTGCCCTAAATAGTCTGGTTCACTATGTTAAAAAAACATAATTCTGTGGGGGTTTCGTGGAGATTAGCAAACCTATACATTTTTGGAATCTTCAGACCTTGGGGAATCCAAAAATCCATGTTGCCATTTGCGCAGACACCTGCAAGTCGGCCATTTTGGACTTTCAAAATGGCCGACAGAAAATGCATAATTTCAGGTACCTTAGCTTCTAGACAACCTAGACACTTACTTAGACATGCTAATCCTATGTTTTCTTGGTCAATGAATCCAATGGTGGCATCAGAATTGTGCTCAGGAACTTGCTCTAGTGCCCCCAATGGGTGGCCAAGGAAATTGCTACCCTAATCCTCCTTAGGCTAGGCTTACTGCCTCCCGCAAGTCACATATGCATAATATTTCATTATATTTCATTCATGTGTGTTTTTGTTATTCATCTAAAAATGTAAAAAATGAAGGGAGACTATTGTAAGATATCTTTGTCTGTGAACTGTATGTTAACATTAATAAACAAAACAAATGTATAGTCTTATATATGCATGATAAACTTAGATCTGGTATTTTACATTATTACTGTTGATTTTAGACCTAAATGTATATATTTAAGAACAAACTTGGATAAATCACAGTTTTGTTACTGTGCATCAAACTCCTACCTAGCCTGCCCTGTTAGAGTGCACAACTGTAACACAGCTGACGTGTTCAACTTTGTTTATAACTGTTGTGTCTCGAGGTTGAATTGAGTCCAACAGACCGATGACAGGTAAGTCTAATGTCAAGATTATTTCATACTATAGCAAAAAATGTCTTGAATAAACATTTTTTTACAGTGCCAAGCTACATGGCTAGCTAGATTACATAGCTAGTTAAGCTAGCTTGCTAGCTTAAAAACTCAGTCCACTACAGTGTCAAAAGTGTCACTGTTAGGCCTACAGTTGCTAACTACAGTAGGTTATTCTGCAACATAGTTATCTATGTATTGTTAGAGTTCTTATAGCTTTCTTAATATATTTTCTAACCTCTTATTGACAGCCAGAGTATTAAGATAAGTCCTATTATAACTACCATGTAATTATTATGTAATAGTAGTATCATTTGCACAATACTTTACTGTGTCGTTTTCAAATGATATGATGAACATGATAACAACTACAGTTTAACTTGGTGTAATACTAATAGTAATAATCTATAATTTATATTTATAATTAATAATTTAACAATTTTGGTGACTTTATGAAGGAGCCCCTGACTTATATGATATATATTGTTTTGTACTTTCAGAGTATAACTCATGATGGATGAAATCCCTAATGACAACTCTGAGGACCCTGTTGATTGGAAACTTTGTATTTTCTGTCAGGGCTCTAATGCTAGCCTGGGGGAATTAGTTCTCAATCCCAAGATTGATTCCTACCAGAAAGTGCTTGATGTGGTGTTTGAGCGAGCTAGAGTACATGATGGACAATTTGTTGCAATTCAAAGGTGTCTCCAAGGGTGTATGAAAGAAATGTTGCTTCAAAAGAAAATGACATGGCATCGAAGCTGCTATTCTTCTGCCACACATCAGACAAAGGTACAGCGAACCAGAAACCGCTTTGAATATTCAATGTCCTCAGGACACTATGCTGAAAACAAACGTGGCTGTAAAAGATCAAGCACAGAAATGGAAGCCAATAGACCACAAACCTCAACGCCTTTCACAAGATCTGCAACAAATCCTTTACTCAACACCCAGTGCTTCTTCTGTCAAACAGATAATGGTCAAGCTCTCTTCAAACTTAGAACTGAGATTGCAGGGAAGGCACTCAGGCAGGCAGTTGATATTTCCCAAGATCCAGTGTTAATGACAAGAATAAGCAAGTGCTTATTCTTGTTAATGACAAGAATAAGCACTGCAATATCGCCCAGTGATGCCCATGCAATAGATGTCAGGTATCACAAGCAGTACTGGACAGACCATGTGTTTCATGTTCTCAGTAGAGATGTTCCGATACCATTTTTTCCCTCCCGATACCGATACTTGTGCTGTGGGTATCGGCCGATACCGAGTACCGATCCGATACCAGTATGTTATAAAAAAAAAATAGCATACATGCATGACTGTGATATGATTATCATAGTGGTAAGGCCTGGCTCAGGTTAAACTCTTTGTAAAACATGAATAAATAGAGCAAATTCAAGCCATTTATTTTTAAATAGAACAGTTAACAGCTAACCTAGCTAGCCCTTTTTAGTGTTGGCGTTTTATTTGATTTTAACATCTGAATGTTAGTGAGAAGAAAAGATGGATGAAAAAAGAAATTAAAAAAAACGGTTAAAGCTAGCGAGTGTCCGGGAGAGGGAGACTCTCCTTGGACACATTACTCTGAAGCCCCGGCGACGGTCTGGAAGTAGGGTGACCATTTATGAGTCGCCTCGGACCTATGGCCGACGGGGGGATCGCAACACACCTCGGACCTACGGCCGACGGGGGGGGGGGGGGGGAACCGGACAGTCCGGCCTAAAGCCGGACGAATGGCCACCCTATCTGGAAGTGCGGATTAATAAATAAAATAATGTGAGCGCGGTACAGCGGACCTGAACCGGATGTGATGAGACCTGTTTCGCAGAATGCAGAAGTATGTTGCGCATAACCCCTATTAGATTACTAATTGAATACATTACGTGGTATCGGATCGGTGCCTGGACTCCAGTAGTCGCCGATACCGATGCCAGCATTTTCGGCAGTATCGGAGCAATTTCCGATACTGGTATCAGAATCGGAACAACTCTAGTTCTCAGGAATCATACCCATGATGTAGTGATGTTCATTGAGGAAGAAGGCCCCGACACAGGAACGCTTTTAACTCACTTTATTTGTTTAGCTTTAGTTATATTAATCTACGAAACAAATGGAGGGGTATTGTAAAAATCACGCGCGTGGAGCGACCCTTAGCTGGGCATCTATCCGGATGCGCTGCCTAGAGGGTTTCTGCCCTCCCCCCGGATGTGTTGTGTGGTAGTATCCGGGCAGGCATGGCCTCTATGACGCATAATATGCTAGTGTTGAGCGCCCGCCCCCAGTGTATTATGTGTGCCGCCATCTAGTGATCAGGTGCAGTTAATACAACTTGTATATTTATTTCTATTCCTTTGTGGCTATGTGTGGATATTACAGTCTGTTGATACATATGTTATTATTTATTCTCAACAATGACGAAGCCAAATGCAAAACAGCAGACCTGCCTATGCAAATGTCATGCTTGATCGAATTGATCAATCTTGTTGACATTAATCACACACTAATGAAACTCTGAAGAAGGTGACCTGCCACAGGAGGCGAAGAATGCACTGGAGAACTTTGTGTGCTTGGTATACTGCCCGAAAAGTATCCATATAAGTAGCATTCCGGACCTAAGGTGGTATCTGTTCTGCAAACACTTGACAGAAAGCAGTAAGTTGCCTCCCACAGTTGGTGCCCTTGAAGAACATATTGAACGTGTTCGGGTCCAAAGTAGGGTGTGGTGCCAAGCAACTGGAATGAGGCAAAATCTTTTTGACCCACTCCAACATGGCTATTATCTGAAGTCCAGTGGCAAGATCCTACCCACCACAACGAGGACATGATGATGAGGTCTTTCTCTCAGTCCTTAATCGCGCTCCTTTTTTTAAAAGAATGTCGTGACGTGAGTGTACAGTATATGTCCCCTCTGCGGCACCGTAGTTTGTTTTTATTTATTAAATGAGCTGACCGCTCAGCATTGACAGGAAACAAGGCATCTTATGATCATATCTATATGCTACCAAGTCTTTACTTCTGATGCAATGAGCCGAGGTGTCAGGCGAGCAAGACATCGATTTTAGCCTATACAGCAGGTTGCTAGTGCCATGGCCCATGGACTATATCAAAGTGATAACCTGTAGAAGAACAAATGAATGTTGTACACAGCATGGATATGCAGACCACCACTGACACAAAGGTAAGACGCGATATGTTTATTACTTATTTGCTGGTGTTGGTGTGGCTAGGTTTTGTCTTGTGCATTTTGCACAGAAGTGATGGCGGGCTATTTTAACTCTTCTCATCTCTTGTTGCAATTAATGTTAGCCCTAGCCACCAACTTAGTTATGGTTTGCAATCGTACAGCAAGCATTGGTGTTGGAGATGGTCACTCATGGATAGTCGGTATCTTGTTTAATTATTGTTTGAATCTATTGCTGAATTCTGGAATAGTTGTGATGATGATGAGGATTGCATATCGGCATAGGCTATGCTTTGAAGTTTTGGTCAGGAATGCCTGATGAAGATTGGATGGATGCATATTGTGAATTGAGAGCAGTCAGCTCGTGGTGTGATTTGTTCGTCTGTGCGAGTCTTGCCTCACATATTTTTGCTTTTTCAATCTTGGCGAAATGTGTTGTATAGAAGTTGTGTTCTGTGTGTGTGTGTGTGTGTGTGTCTGTGTATGGTCAATTGTACTGGGAATTGAAACTATAACATCAAAGTATTAGCAAAAGGCATAGCCACACATTTGATTTACTCTGAACTTCAACACGTAACCTAGGTAGGGCTATTTTCAGAAGACAGTGTGTCAAATGTGTAATGCTTTTTGAAAATTTAGGCTTGGCTTTCTTATTCATAAAACGTGTCGGATGTCATCACATTTTTGTATACATGTTTATGAATTAACATGACCTGCGCGAAAGGGGGGGGGGGGGGGGGATGCACATGCGCGTCATTGTACCCAGCACTTCTGAAAATGCACTTCCAAACGCGTCTTTGTCCCCAGCACATTTCAAACCAAACCTACGCCCATGGGGAACAGAAGGACTGGTGGGTGTTGAAACCGCTGGCGTTTGACTGGCCTGCATGAGCTGCTGGAGCTGATCGTTCAGAGTCTCCAAATGTTGGTTGTGGCGTGCAGAAGCCTCCCGGAAAGCCACCTCCATAGCGGTGAATTGCTTCTCATGATGGTGTAGAGCCATTTCCAGCTTTATTTTCTCAATGTCAGCTGGGTTCATTTTTGGCCAGATTGTCAGGTTTCACAAAATGGCAGGCAAGAACCCAATAGCACGACACAGAAAACAGTTCAGGTGAAGAAACAGTGTTTAATAACAAGCAGAGGTCAAACCAGGTAGTCAATCCGCGTAGCAAACAAATCCAGTAGGAGCAGGCAAAAGGGAAGGTCCAAAGTCCAAAAAGGCAGGTCAATGTGCGGCCACACAAAGATTTAAAAAAAGGTAAAATTTCCATGAAATTAAACATGTTAATAGTTTATACTATTTCAATAATAAAATCAAAGTGCACTTTAAGAATGAGGTCTAACAGCCACCAGACAGGGCATGTTTTGTAATTAAGTATTTTAGAACCTGAGCATATATCCTGTCCTGAAATAGCAGTAATAAAAAAGAGCATGAGAACAGCAGAAATAATGAATCACATTCAACATTTCAAAAATATGGCTAATTTCTGTCCCGCAGAGACTTTACAAGGAACTTGCTTAGAGACTATTACAATTTTGGTTAGGACCAAACAAAGTCTTATAGACAATAGACAAAATATACAGCCAAACTAAAGCTGACAATAATGAACACAACTACTGAAAGCATTTAGCCTTAGCTCTCCAGAACTACTCCATACCACTACAGTACAGTATGTGTTAGACCTTAGCCTTGGCTCTCCAGAACTACTCCATAACACTACAGTATGTGTTAGACCTTAGCCTCTCCAGAACTACTCCGTACCACTACAGTATGTGTTAGACCTTAGCCTTAGCTCTCCAGAACTATGTACCACTACAGTATGCATTAGACCTTAGCCTTAGCTCTCCAGAACTACTCCATACCACTACAGTATGTGTTAGACCTTAGCCTTAGCTCTCAAGAACTACTCCATACCAGTATGAGTTATAGCGCAACAGGAGAAGCCACTGAAAGCGTTCATCACCAACACGGTTCCGCTTTGGGGTGAATCCTCCTACACTGAAAAGTCTTACGACAAATAGTGCGAGTATAACCACTTAGAAAACGTGGAATTATCAGTTGTTGTTGTTGCCATCTTGCCATCTCCAAACCGTCTTCTTCTTCTTCTTCTGTTGATTTAAAACCGTCTTCATCTCCTCCTTATTTACGGCTGTTGCGCCTGGGTTGTTTTTTTGAAACCTCCGCCTGTGCGACAGCTTGGATTGTAACACATTACCGGACTCAGTAACTGTAATAATATTACCAAAATATAGTTAGTAACGCACTATATTACTCCGTTACTACCCCCAACCCCCAAGTTGATCAGTTAAAGGGGACCTATTTCACCACCAGGTGTGAGTGTGATTAGCCATTACAAGCCATTTCAAAATCTACCCTCTACGTGACCTCACAAGTGGGAGTGTCCACCCAGATGTATGATGGATAGATCAGCTTACCAGTTGGTACAGTCCACTGGGTAGGCTGTTACAGGCTGATCTATCTGTCTATCACGTCTGGGTGGACACTCCCACGTGTGATGATGTCACTGTAGGGTAGATTTTGAAATGGCTTGTAATGGCTAATCACACTCACACCTGGTGGTGAAATAGGTCCCCTTTAATGCATCGTACAGAAAACCGAACATAATAAAAACCACATGAAAAGGAAAGTACATAAACCTTAAATGTTTGTTAAAAACTGGCAAGTTTAACTTCCTGTCCATTAGTTGACTGCCTTCACCTGGAGCTGTGTCCCAATTCAGGGGCTGCATCCTTCGAAGCACACATTTGAATGTCGATTATGTCACAACGCGGCGCGAAGGCTGTCCCAATTTCGAAGGCTCCTTCAAATGCAGCCTTCAAATGCGTACTTCTTTTCCCTCTTTTTGGAGTATGCACCGCAAGTATCCTTCGCGGCCTCGCATATCCCAAGATCCTTTGCGCGCCGCTGTTCAGTGGCGGGAAAATAACAATGGTGACACCAAGCGGCGATGAATTTATATTTAAATGTAATAAGTATTGGGTTTATATTTAATTACTTTTACTTATTACTACCTATACTTTTACTAATTACTTATATATTTATTACTTTTATTATCCCTGCTTTATTTCCAGACTGTAAAACTGCAAACTCTAGTTAAACGATTGAATAAAGAGCTACGTTTATGATTATCACTATTATATGTTATACTTCATTATTATGATAATTTTTTGCTTTATTAGAACCCTTCTATCTGTTTTTCAACTGACGACAAACTGACAGGCAACGGCTATGTTACTACCAACTGACGGCTGGTGACGCAGCTGGTGACGCAACCAGGAAATGCTTCGAAGGCTAGACTGTCTCATTTAACAACGGTTGATGCGGCCTTCGAAGGTCCCTCAGAAGGAGTCACCTTCGAAGGCCGCGAAGGCTGCGTACTTCGAAGCATGCAACCCCTGAATTGGGACACAGCTTGGGTGTGCATGTAGGTATTTAAGTCATTTCTGTTTGTCTCTTGTATGATTGTCAAGTGTAGTGAGTCTATCGCTCTGCTAGTATGTATTCTACCTGTATGTTGCAAGTGCCCAGTTAGTTTATTTTGTTAGTTTATGCCAGTTCTTTTGAACTGATGTTTTTGTGCCGAAGTTCTTAAATACTTTTTTGTTCACATTCTACATCTTCGTCTGTGTCTGCATTTGGGTCCAATTCTGAAACATGATAACATATATTGTCAGTTATAAGTTTGTGGAGAAAAAATTAGCCAAATGACATGTCAATGTTTTAGACTTTCTATCACCGTTTCCATTGCTCAATAAAAAAAACATGACACCCTTCACCTTTCGATCCAGAGGGGATTTTTTGTGTAATCAGAACAAATAGTTACATAATTTGCCAGGAAAGTGTGTGCATGTGTGCGTGTGTGCATGTGTGCGTGCAGGAATATAGAGTAAGACAGTATAAAAAACAAGGTCATTGAGAGCCACAGACATATTGACAGCTGACCTGCATTCAGGTGTGAGGATGCATCTGGCAATACTTAACCTACTCTGGTCTGGTCTGGTATGTGTATGTGTATGTTTTAATTAGCATAGTTACCAATACAAGTATAATGTTTTAATAGTTTAAAGTAGGCCTAAAATGAATTAATAATATGCTTTAGCCTACATATATTGTCATAGTTATTGAGTTTGTACTGTTCATTTTATTGCGCTTTGTATTCTACACTATTGCAGATAGTCTTGCCTTTCAATTGTTACTGAGCTGTCCCAACTTTGTGGTTTGTATTAACCAGGTATACATTAAGAGTGTTGCAAAATATCTTATTTAGAATATGTGGAATATATGACCTATACACCACATACAATATATAATCTCTATATAATATATAGTTAATTAAATAAACCTTTGTATAAAGTCTCTCTGCACCTAGAAATAGCTCCCTTCCTCTCTCCAATTGAAAGGTCTTAAGTTAGTTAGCATTCGCATTGCCACTGTAGCCACGGAGTCTGGTACGGAGGCAATGTGAATCTCTTCACTTCTTTATTGTGTAGATTCCTTATGTTGTCTTGTGTCCTTGCAGTCCACTTCCCCCCATAGTGTATTGCAAATTAACCTAGCCAAATCCAATCCAAAACTTTCCACGATGGTTACTCCCCTCACCTGTTTGATTCCTTTGTTGTTAAGGCCCATGATGTGAAACTTTACCTATGAGAATCATGTCATCATTGTCACCTTGAAGACACTTGGTTAATGATCCCATGTGTCTTCCCATGATCATGCCTTAATTAAATCAAATACTTTGCTGTCAAGAAGGGTCCTAAAATAATTAAATAAAAACAGCCATGCAAGCCATGCAAATTAGCCAAATGACATGTCAATGTTCTTGTAGAACATTGACCGTTTCCATTGCTCAATAAAAAAAACATGACAGCCTTTCACCTATTGATCCAGAGGGGATTGTTTGTGTAATCAGAACAAATAGTTACATAATTTGCCAGGAAGGGTGTGTGTGTGTGTGTGTGTGTGTGTGTGTGTGTGTGTGTGCACGAGTGATGGGGGGGATATAGAGCAGGACAGTATAAACAACTTAGTAATATATTTATTATTACTAAGACTTTTATTACAACTAACTAATGAGAGCTAGATATATAAAGTGCTCAAAGTGACAACAAATCACCGTCGGTCTCGATTAAAGTGGTCTAATGTACTAGCAAGTGTAAGGATTACCACTCGAGAAACATCATCTCAGTTGAGAGGAAAACATATGAAGCTGCTACTTGCTAAAAGCGTGGATGTATATGGATAAAAGACATAATATACGGATAAAAGATAATCACAACAGAGTGCCTTAAGAACACGACATCACTGACAACCTTGCTGATTAAAGGTACAATGTGTAACATTTACTGGCATCTAGCGGTGAGTAGTCAGAGCGACGGCTCTGACTACGTAATTAATCAAAACTCAGAATACATATTTCTTTTCGAGGAAAGACTTCAGTGCCGTTCTTTGTTCTTTTCTCAAATAAAATGTTAACTTCAAGTCTTGAAGAGTCGCGGCCAAAGCCGAGTGGAAAGACAGCCGTTCGCCAGCAGCAGCAGCCATTGTTTACCTCTAACACGGAACCGTCGCAACTCTGTCGTCATGGTAGCCCGGCTTCCGACTCCGCCCCTCACGCTGTGATTGGTCTGACATACTTTGTGTTTCCAGCACCAAAAAGCCGACGGAGCCGTGCTAGACCTACCTGGCTGCCAAATAAATTTGCTGCCGCTAGGGGGTGTCTAGAGTTCTAGGCTAATAACCGGCAGTATTGACACCAGATCGCGTGGGATTACCTTTCACAAGTAAGATTGAACAATAATTTTTTTTCGTTTTGTTTTTTTTAAACTTTATTTTAGCGTCCTGTATCATAACTAAATCTCTGCCGTTTGTAACAAACCAAAAATCCGGTAAAAATTCGGGGAGTTATGATTATTGTATTTGGGGATACACCTTCCTCAGTAGAAATAAATGCACTGGGGGCGCACTGGGGGCAGCGTCAGTCTATGAGGCGTCTACGTATATTATGTCTATGGGTACTAGCATAGACATAATATACGTAGACGCCTCATAGACTGACGCTGCCTGTTGGAGCTGACGTATCAGCGCGGCCGCCCTCTTGGATGGGTCCCCAGTGCGCCCCCAGTGCATTTATTTCTACTAAGGAAGGTGTATCCCCAACTACAATAATCATAACTCCCCGAATTTTTACCGGATTTTCACACGGTTTGGTTTGTTACAAACGGCAGAGATTTAGTTATGATACAGGACGCTAAAATAAAGTAAATAAATACATTAAAATAACCTAAATTATTGTTCAATCTTACTTGTGAAAGGTAATCCCACGCGATCGGGTGTCAATACTGCCGGTTATTGCAACCGTAAGCTGCACAAAATACTGGCATAGCTTGCTCTCCGTTGACTCCGATGCTAGACTAGAGTGAGGAGACCCAACCAATATGGCGGCGATGCTGGATTACGTTCCAGCACGTCATGAGGCGTCTACGTATATTATGTCTATGGGTACTAGCGGTGCAATAAATAGAGTTGCGCAGGGATGACGTATTTTTGCAGGCCAACCCGGAAGTGAGCATCGCCCTGGGTTCCCTCGACAAAAAGCCAATGGGTTTTTCCCATTGGATTTGGGATTATTGCAGAAAATAAGCTCTGTGGCAAACAAAAGTTTATGATACTCACACGTTTTGTTAAGCAAGATCATCTTCACCAATGAACACTACTTTTATGATTTTTTAAGCGTAAATGCAATCGCCAGAAGTTACGTAGGACATAAATGCTTCAAAATACACGAGTGGGGTATTTAATGACATATTTTATGTCGTAGACCAAAACGTGTCAATCTCTTAAGCTTGTGTTAACCACAGTCCTTATTTCAGACATCAAACCAAAAACCCATTGACTTCGAGATGAGGGAACCGGGAGTTCCAAAACGGATTTCTGGGTTTTAGGACTCATGCCTGCACCGCTCTATCCCAGAAAACGAGTACTCGTGTACTCGTTTTGTTTTTTTGTTTAAGTCTGCGATAGTTTCACCAGTGTACACATATGGAAAGTCACCTGTATACAGTATACATTCACACTCGAGCTCCACTGACCACGCAGTTTTTTAACTGCGTTTTACTGAGCTAGGTTAACAGTTAGCAATTATGCAATCACTCATAGCTGTGATCGTATCTTTAGTTCCCCGCGTCAGATCACTGTAATTCGGAGCGTGAATATCTGTTGAATATCCAATAACTTTCTAACCCAATGTAGTGTTCTTTGAGGAAGAAGGCCACCGACACAGGATCGCGTTTAACTCACTTTATTTGTTTAGCTTTAGGTCTATTATCTATGAAGCAAAAGGAGAGGAATTGTATCATTCATGCGTGGAGCGACTCTTAGCTGGAAATCTAATAGATACGCTGCCTATAGAGTTTCTGCCCTCTCCTGCCCCTGCGCTCGATAGTACCTTGGCAGGCGTGGCCTCTATGACGCTAATATGTTTTGATTGGCTAGTGTTGAACGCCCACCCCCAGTGTATTATGTGCTGCCATCTGGTGGCCAGGTGCGGTTAATACAGCTTATATATTTGGTCCTGTTCCCTTGTGGCTATGTGAGGATATTACAGCCTGTTGATACATGTGCTGTTATTTATTCGTCACACCAAAAAAAAACACTTTCAGATGCCACAAACTGCTATAGAGATGTGTGATTATTTTAATCCACCACCACAGTGCTATGCTGCTATAAATGTCACATTCAGTTTAGAAGGTGGGTCCTTCCAACCTGATCTCACAGAAATACGTGAAATGACCACGACTTCTTAACACTGCATTGTTTGGTGGTGGCACGAAATGTGTCAAAATGACGGGGTGGTGGCGCAGATACGCGCACCCCAGTCCAGGTATTATTTATAGGTCAAAACAGGGGACAACATTTAAACCCAAGCATTTTAAGTGGGGCCTACTGATTGGCTGGGAACCCCACGTGAAGGAAAGCTGATTGGCCAGCACGAAAAAGCGTGATACCGGGTTGTCCATCATGTGTGCTTCATTTTGTTGTCCACCTGGTGGCAGTGTAGACAGATTATTCGGTCACTTCCTGTTGGGCTAGATTTTTAAAAATAATTTTGGTAGCGTTTAATGCCCTGATTCATTTAAAAGACACCCCATGTCTCTGTCATCTTATTCCCAAGTCATTTTAGGTCCCTATTAATGGTGTGTTTTTTAAATCTTCTGATGACCTCTGACCTACCCATTTGAATCATATATGTCCTTTAGGCCCTCTTTCATACAAAAGAGATGCCAGGTCTCTAGCTCACTCTGAAGTGTACTTGACCTCAAGGTGACCCTCAAATGACACCACTTCCTGTTGGGCTAGATCCTTCCAAATGTAACATTATTAAATAATGTATCATAGTAGACTAATGCCTTGATTTTGTTACACCACGTCCTGCTACACGGTCCAACACCCCCATCTAGTGGCCGATTGTCTCCACTGAAGTTGGCGTGGGGCACCGCACATTTCCACGGTCATTTCAAGTAAATCCTCGTGAGCGTGGAAAAGGACGTATGCCACGTTTTTGTGCGTACGGCGTACGCAAAAAAAACGTGGCGTTCCACGCTCACGTTCAGATGTATGAAATGTGAAATGACCGTGGAAATGTGCGGTGCCTCACGTCAACTTCATGGCTGGTGTACGCACGTTTCTACAGCTATTGTTCCTTTGGCAACACTTATAGGTGATGCTGGGAAACTGTTAATAATGTCAACAACAATTAGTCATCAGAGTGATGTACACGTAAGAGACACACTTATGAACAATTAACACACCCACCGTGTTTGCAATTATACGGGTGGATATAAACGCATGCGCAATGTGATGAAGAAAATGGTATTACCGATGGCAGCGTTAGCGTTGTTAGAGGACCTTGCAAATGGTGCAATCCGACGTGAGCGAGTATTTAGGAAACGCAAGGATTTGCTTGCAAACGATGACAATTGGCTCATCAGCCGATTTCGAATGTGCGACAAAGTATGCGGGAGTTATTAGCGTTACGGAATTTGCTCAAAAACAGCGCCACCTAGTGGTCTTCCAAGTGTGCGGCATGAAAGTGACGCATAGTAAGCGGTGGGCAGAAACCCTCCGCTTCACCTCCACCTTCAGATCCGACCACTTCTTCTTCACCTGTGTGTGTGTGCGCTGCTCGGACCCCAAGGCATTTACCGCCTCACACACACGCTCCCACTCATTTATTTTTCTCTTCATATTGATCCCTGCTGACAGGGGACCAGAGAGAATCTCCCTCCGCGGCTCCACGTCATTCACCACAATCTCCAACTCGGACTCTGTGAAATGTCTTTTCTTTCCTTTGTTCATGCTTGTGTTACACCCATAGAGTGCAAGCTGACTCAAGGGTTGGCATATTTTAGAAAAGATGTTATTCTGAAAGAATAAATTAAACAAAAAGACAAGTGAGTCGGCTGGTCTTCAGTGGCTTTACTGGTCCCGGTCCACAGTTTATATAGCCGCGGGTGGTCTCGTGCCTTTAATACTTAATAATAATAATAATAATAATAATAATAACTAGAAAATTCCCTCGGGGGAAATTTTGAAAGTGCCACGGGGGCTACTGCCCGAGTGTGTACATTATGTAATATGTAGTAACATTATGATATTATATACAAGGAGCACACCTACAACAAACATTCCTTTTTGAAGTACTTATTTATACAGCAACCTATGCCCTTTCAACCTCATTATGTGGGAAACAAAGTTACCAAAAAAATGATGAAAAGGGTTGCAGGCAGAGTAAGGCAAGGCATATTTATTTGTATAACGCATTTCATACACATGGCAATTCAATGTTTTGCTTCACACAAAAACAATAAAAATGAAAATATGGAAGCATACACAATTTTAGCAATAATAAAAATAAGATGAAAAACATATATATACATGGAACACCAACAGCAAAGAGGCAGTTTAAAAGTAGATGAGAAAATAGACATAAAAACAATGTGCATTAGTGCATTATGTGCATAAAGCATCTAAAAAGAGTTTGGTCTTAACTTTTGTTTAAAAAATGGCGATAGTTGGGGCGTTTTTGATGGTCTCTGGAAGCTGTTTCCAGAGATGGACACCATAGTGGCTAAAAGCTGCTTCACCCTGCTTTGTTCCGACGGTCGGTTTCAGTAGTAGTTGTTTATGTTGTGATCTAAGGCACCTTGTTTGGGAATACCGTTTAAACATCTCATGTATGTAGTTTGGCCCAACCCCCTTCAAAGACTTAAAAACAAGCACAAGTGCTTTAAAATTCAATTACATTTTATTTGTAGAGCGCCAATTCATCAGGGCACTTTTCAAATGGAGCAGGTCTAGACCGAACTCCTTATAACATTTACAAAGACCCAACAGTACCACCATGAGCAAGCACTTGGCGACGGGGGCAAGGAAAAATTGCCTGTTAAAAGGCAGAAACCTTGGACAGACCCTTCGGCTCTAAGTGGGTGGTCATCTGCCTTGACCAGTTGGGGTGAGAGAGAGAGAGAGCGAGAGCGAGAGAGAGAGCAAGCAACTACATCAATGCACTAGCACCAATGATGGGGGACAGCGAGCAGCAACAACAGTAACTGTATATAACTGCTAACTGTCAAGCAGGACCATGGAGGCTCCACCAGGATCCATGAGAACCTGCGAGACGAGAAAACACAAGAACTCCGGGGAAGAAGTGTTTTAGTAACATGCATTAATGGGACATGAATGTGTGCACACAGAGAGAGAGAGAGAGCGAGAGACTCAGTGCACCAAGGGAAATCCCCCGATAGTCTAGGCCTATAGCAGCATAACTAAGGGATGGTTCAGGACTCACCTGATCCAGCCCTAACTATAAGCTTTATCAAAGAGGAACGTCTTAAGCCTACTCTTAAATGTGGAGAGGGTGTCTGCCTCCCGAACCACAACTGGAAGCTGGTTCCACTGAAGAGCTTGGTAACTGAAGGCTCTGGCTCCGGTTCTACTTTTAGAAACTATTGGAACCACCAGTAGCCCTGCATTCAGAGAACGCAGTGTTCTAGTGGGGTAGTAGGGTACTATGAGCTCTTTGAGATATGAAGGGGCCTGCCCATGAAGAGCTTTATAGGTGAGGAGGAGGATTTTAAATTCTATTCTAAATTTTACAGGGAGCCAATGCAGAGAAGCTAGTACAGGAGAGATGTGATCTCTTTTCCTAGTTCCTGTCAGTACTCGCGCTGCAGCGTTTTGAATTAATTGAAGCATCTTAATGGATGTATTTGGACAACCTGATAATAAGGAGTTGCAGTAATCCAGCCTTGAGGTAACAAATGCATGGATTAGTTTTTCTGCGTCTGTCTTTGATAGGATGCGTCTGATTTTTGTAATATTACGTAAATGAAAAAAGGCAGTCCTAGAGGTCTGCTTTATGTGGGAATTAAATGACAGATCCTGATCAAAGATAACTCCAAGATTCCTGACAGTGGTGCTAGAGGCCAATGTAATGCCATCTAGAGTAGCTATATCTGTAGACATTAAGTCTCTAAGGTTTTTGGGGCCAAGTACAAGAATTTCGGTTTTCTCTGAGTTTAACATCAGAAAATTGCAGCTCATCCAGGATTTTATGTCTTTAAGACATGTTTGTAATTTAGATAATTGATTAATTTCATCGGGTTTGATCGATAGATATAACTGCGTATCATCTGCATAACAATGAAAGTTAATGGAGTGCTTTCTAATAATATCGCCTAAAGGGAGCATATATAAAGTAAATAGTATTGGTCCAAGTACAGAACCTTGTGGAACTCCATGACTAACTGTAGTATTTATTGAAGATTCATCATTCACGTGTACAAACTGTGAACGATCTGATAGATATGACATAAACCAGCTTAGTGCGGTTCCTTTGATGCCAATTTCATGCTCGAGACTCTGTAAAAGAATACTATGATCAATGGTGTCAAAGGCAGCACTAAGATCTAATAATACAAGTACAGAGACAAGTCCATTGTCAGAAGCAATCAAAAAGGTCATTATTAACTTTAACCAGAGCTGTCTCTGTGCTATGATGAACTCTAAATCCTGACTGGAAATCCTCGAATAAACTATTGTTCTGTAGAAAGTCACACAATTGTTTGGCGACTACTTTCTCCAGAATTTTAGACAGAAAGGGGAGATTAGAAATCGGTCTATAGTTGGCTAAAACCCCAGGGTCAAGAGTGGGCTTTTTAAGAAGGGGTTTAATTACAGCTACTTTAAAGGACTGTGGTACATATCCTGATAATAAAGAAAGATTAATCATTTCCAGTAAAGAAGTGCCAATTAAGGGTACAATTTCTTTAAGCAGCCTAGTTGGGATGGGGTCTAACAGACAGGTTGATGACTTCGATGAAGAAATTATAGAAGTTAACTGATGAAGACTGACAGCAGAAAAACACTTCAAATACACATCTGAGGTTGCACCAGTCAAAGTGTCTGATGTTGGAGAGCCTGCGATACCTATTGAGGGCATTTGGTGACTAATTTTCTCTCTAATAGTAATAATTTTATTATAAAAGAAGTTCATGAAGTCATTGCTACTTAAGTTGATAGGGATACATGGCTCAATAGAGCTGTGACTCTCTGTCAGCCTGGCTACAGTGCTGAAGAGGAACCTGGGGTTGTTTTTATTTTCTTCTATTAGTGCAGAGTAAAAGGCTCCTCTGGCATTACGGAGGGCCTTTCTATAATTTTTAAGATTATTTTGCCATATTAAGCGATTTTCTAATAAATTGGAAGCGCGCCATTTCCTTTCTGATTTCCTTGTTTCTTGTTTTAATTGACGAGTTTGTTGGTTGTACCACGGTGCTAGTTTCCTGTGTTTTATTATTTTCTGTTTTCTAGGAGCGATAGAATCTAATGTTGATTGTAGAGAGCCTGCAGCACTATTAACAAGATTATCAATTTGGGAGTGACTAAAGTTAATATAGGACTCCGTTATATTCAGATATGGCATTGAATTAAACACTGATGCAATCTCCTCCTTAAATTTAGCTACAGCACTGTCAGATAGACATCTGCTGTAGGAAGTTTTGCTTAATGGCTTATAGTCAAATAATAGAAATTCAAAAGTTATTAAATAATGATCAGATAGGAGAGGATTATGTGGAAAAACTATTAAATGTTCAATATCCATGCCATATGATAGAACAAGGTCAAGAGTGTGATTAAAACAATGGGTTGGTTTATTCACACTCTGACAGAAGCCGATTGAGTCTATTAATGAGGTAAATGCGTTACTAAGGCTGTCATTTGTAACATCCACATGGACATTAAAATCACCTACAATAATTACTTTATCTGATTTAAGAACTAAACTTGATAGAAACTCTGAGAATTCAGATATAAAATCAGAGTACGGTCCAGGAGCGCGGTACACTATAACAAATAGGACTGGCTCCAGTGTTTTCCAGTTTGGGTGAGAAAGACTAAAAATAATGCTTTCAAATGAATTATAATTTAGTTTTGGTTTAGGGTCCATTAAAACCCCCGAGTCATATATAGCTGCTACTCCACCTCCTCGGCCTGCGCCTCGGGGAATGTGAGAATTAATATGACTGGGGGGGGTGGATTCATTTAGGCTAACATAATCCTCATGGGACAACCAGGTCTCAGTAAGACAAAGCAAATCAATATCATAATCTGATATTAATTCATTCACTAGAACAGCTTTGGATGACAGAGACCTGATATTTAACAGTCCACATTTAATTCTTTTATTTTGTGCTACTGAGGAGTTGGTTTTAATTTTTATTAGGTTTTCATGGTTAACGCCTCTTGTTTTTATTTCTTTACATAATGTAGGCGGTCGGGGGACAGACACAGTCTCTATGGGGTGGTGGGTGGGGGACTGTACTAGAGGAAGCGCAGAGAAGTGTGTTAAACAGCAACTCTGCTTCCTGGTCCCAACTCTGGACTGTCAGGTTTTAGAAATAAACTGCATCATATTCCTGGATAAGAGAGCCGCTCCATCCAACGTGGGATGGATGCCGTCTCTCCCAATCAAACCAGGTTTTCCCCAAAAAGGCTGCCAATTATCAATGAAGCCCATATATATATATGTATATATATATGTATATGTATATGTATATATATATATGTATATATATATGTATATATATATGTATATATATGTGTATATATGTGTATATGTGTGTATATGTATGTATATATGTATGTATATGTATATATGTGTATGTATATATGTGTATATATATATGTATATATATATGTGTATATATATGTGTATATATATGTATATATATATATGTATATATATATGTATATATATGTATATATATATATATATGTATATATGTATATATATATATGTATATATATATATATATATGTATATATGTATGTATATATATATATGTATATATATACATATATATATATATACATATATATCCAAATACTTTATAACACTAATTGCTAACAATTTAAAATTGAAATAGGTATAGAAAATTAAGGATATTTTTTCAATTAGAAAAGGTATTGTTACATAACAGCATTGTTGCATTTTGCTGGTAAAATACATTATTTTAAAAGGTTGAAGAGAAAAGGTCAGTTAAAGAAATTAACTGTAACTTGTACATTATTTTAAACTGATCTTAGCACACTAAAAGAAATGGCTACATACTGATGAATTTGTTCTGGTTTATAGTGTACTTATGAAGAATACACTAATTTACCACTGAAGTAGTATTCAATTATTAATATACTTATTTTAAGTGCACTATAACACTGCTGTGCTAACAATGATATGAAAAAAGTGTTATAAAAGTGAACTTATTGAAAGTGTGCTAAAAGTGCACTTGATAAAAGTAGATGCAAATACACTGCCATTAAACTTATATTTAACACATTCGAAGTACATTATAAATAAATATACTAATCGAACACTTATATATATTTCAATGTTAGTATATTTTATATGAATATACTTAATATGAATTAATAAATAGTGTACTTTATCTAAGTAAACTGAAGTACTACTGAGGAAATAATATATTTGTAATTAATACATTTATAATATATTTTTGGTTTACTTTATTTTAACACATAAAGTGAAAATGTGCTAGAAATGTACTTTCAAAAAATTAAGTACATTTTTAGTACATTAAAGTATATTACTTTTTTACCTGGGAAGCCCAAATGTGAGACCAGTGCATAGGCAGAAAAGCGCTCTTTTTCTCAACGTTTCTGTCAGCCTCGGCCTGGGGGGGCTGTCATCGCGTGTGCGCGTCATAAGAGGACTCCTATTAGTTATTTTCAATGGCGCGAATTTTTTGGGTCTGTTGTCAGGCAAATCCTACAGATATCCCTCGTCTGATTGGACGGCGGATACAAGAGGACTCCTATTGGTCACAATCTCTCGCGAGTGTTTGTTGTTTGGCCAGGTCATATAAAAACCCCCTCCGCCGATCTGCTCCTCCCCTTTGATCGCATCAGAGGTGAGATATGCGCTTTGTCTTTTCAACTTGCTAGCTTCAGAGCATTAGCTACAACACATCAGTTGTACCAGAGCCCGTCTACGGAGAGCCTGTCCACTCCCTATTAAGTCCCATTGTACCGAATTTTGGTTGAAGTTCCACCAGAGCTCCACTGGGGGCGATCGCCCATGAGTGCAGAATGAATGGGAGCAGATGGAGCTAGACGGCTAAATTTGTCTCTTTCACCTGATTCTCATTGAGAAATCTCAGATTTGATTGTAGTTTTTACAAGTTCAACATGGGCTATAGATCGAAAGTTGAATGAACGAGTACTTATGTCCTTTCGATTTCTTACAGGACGAGTTGTTGTTGACCATAACACGCTAGCATTCTGCTAATGAACGCTGATTGGTCAGTGAAGGACTGATTACGACCAGAGATCTGCTTGATGGCATCTTGGCATCCGAAGCGGGACCAGAATGTTAAGGTGGACCTTTTCGCCCAAGTTCTTTTTTTTTTTAACACAGCAACTTTTTTTGGTTGCTGGCACTTTTATCTGCGTATCGTTATGTATGTACTGCTGTGTTATCGATGCCTTGAGGGAAAGGGAGAGGCTTGCCGTAAAGCAGTATCTCTGGTCGTAAGATGTGTATGACGTCATTGACATTTTAAAATACTTTTTTAAAGCAAATAAGTGACTCTAAAAAATCTAACACCCAGCAATGTGTAATTTCTTTGCATCCCTTTCGAAAGCAACATTCAAATTACTAGACAAAAAATTATATCCTGAGAAAAGTGGAGTTTGAGGGGTATAGCTCCATAGACCGCCATTCATTCTGCACTCGTTCTGTGAGCGCCCTCACATGGAACCAGAGGGGAACTGCAACAGTTCAGAACCCGGAAGTAAACCGAGAGTGGAACTTCTCTCCTTATTAGACATTCTCTGGTTGTACACAATAGCATGGACGTCGTTAGACCTGGGCATTTGGGGATATAGCCCCGGATCCCTGTGCCGTGAAATAAAAAAATACCCCCCCCCCCCCCCGTCGGTCCGGCGGGTTTGTGGGCCGGTCCGGATCATTTAAATTGCTAGCGACGTCCATGCACAATAGTGAGATTAAGTCTGATTTTGCTACTCTGTCGTGTTTTGGCTATAATCGTTCAAGTTGTTTTACTTGCATGAGGAAATTGTAAATATGATTTTATGTTGACGAAGATATTCCATAGCGGCCAGACTCCATTTAAGAAAACGGGTGATTTAAGATGCCGGTACGCGGGAAAACGGTGTCTCGTCCGCGTAGCTGGCCAACGGAGTCGAACGTCCGCACATGGCGGCCATCTTACCACAGGCAGCTCGGTCACCCATAACATGTTGGTAGTGGTACATGTACTTTTTAGATAGCCATAACTTGCTCAAAGTTCATCCGATTTTTCAAATGGTTTGGTTTGGTATACACGTCAAAGATGTAGTTATGACAGTGCATACTTAAAAAAACAAAACAATAAAAAATAGAATAATGTTCTAAAATAGATAGATTACAATATTTCCTATTCCAAATAGGCTATAAGAAAGGCTGCATGTTGAAATCCCCCACCCTGTACAGAGATCTTGCCTGTGGTAAGATGCCTGTAAGATGGCCGACCTGTGAAGACGTTCTAGACACCGCCGAGAGAGAGATCTCTCTATGGGTACAACCATAGATAACATAACTGGCTAAACAAGTATATCAGATTTAAAAATGGACCTTAGTATGGTAAAATAAGGCTGTTGATAGAAATATTGTGCATGTTTATACATCACTACTAGCACATTTGCTGAAGTTAGGTGCACACACACAGCATGAAAATTAAAGATGTCTAAGATGTGTTCATAATGCCTCTAGCTTGTTTCTTATCAGGCACGTGCAGAGGGGGGGGCTATGGGTGCCCGAGCCCTTGCCCTTTTCCCTTTGAAGGACCAAAGTGCCCTTTTGAGCGGACCAAAGTGTCCTTTTGACCCCCCCCCCAACAATCGCGCAGTAGAAATCCTCCCATTTTTAATTTTGAGCACCTGCCCCTCAAAGGGTCTCTGCACGGCCCTGTTTCTTATTGCAGGTTCTCTTTGCTCAGAGATTTTCCAAGCCCATTTTGGAGATTGTTCGTCGTCACCAAGATTCCTGGATCATCACCCATCACACACATCTTTCTCAACTCACCTCACCTCTACTCTATCCTTCCTGTTTACATATTAACATAATAATATAACATATTAACATAATAAGATTAGGTTACTTTAGATTAAATTCAATTTGATTTGGGGTATTTCAGGTTAGGTCAGGGTTAGATTAGATTTAATTAGGGTTAGGGTTTTGTTAGAGTTGTCTCCAGCAGGATGCCGAGGAAGGGGAGACGTGCACAGGCGGCGAAGCAGCGGTGGAGGAAGCTCGACCAGGAGAAGCTGGCGGTCCAGACGGAGTCCCCCCCAGCTACCGGGTCCAGGACCATCGAGACCCAACCCCCATGCTCCCGAGCTCCAGTTAGCGTATGTTCCCATTACAACTGACACACACACATAAACTGGTTTTGAACAACGAACTGTCTGAACTGATACATAGCAAGACTGTCCACACTGTCTGAGGTTTAATGTGTTAATTATCTGTCCTCAGATCTTTGGAACGTCACTCCCAGTTGCACAGTTCTGGAGATCGGATGATGTGCATGCCAACTTCTGTGCACGTGAGTATGCAGCTGTTTTATCTAGTATTAAATAACTAAATTAATCATCAATTCATATTCTGTTTGTTTAAAGCTTGATTTAAAGCTGCTGTTTTTTACTTGAAGAAAATGTGCATTTATTTTAGATATTTGCTGGTTTGCTTCATTCATTATTTTCATTATTTTTTACCTGTATTTGTTTATTTCTAAACAGGCCGCGGTACTGGTTACCGCAGGGGCGCAGATGGGATTTTTGAACTGGGGGGGACGAAGCTGCCAGAAAATAATTTCAACTGAACATCATTTTTGTGTAACTTGGCCATTTACTAGTGCTCAAATGCTTACTATTGTAATAGCCTATGGGTTAATTGCAGTGTGCGAAATACCCAACAATATTCGGGGGGGCTGGCTCCCATCTCCCGATTGTTGCGCAATACTGATCTAAATTTTCTCCATATACAGCAAGCTATAATAACTACACATAGCCAGGAGTAGAAATAAATATCCAGGTTGTAGTAACTGCACTTCAACACATGATGGCAGCAAACATAATACACTGGAGGCGGCGCTCAACGCTAGCCATTGTGCGTCATGGAGGCCACGCCTCCTGCGCAGAGATTTCCGGCGGAAGTCGCCGGCTCCCTAGGCAGCGCATCAACACAGAGGCAAAGCTTAGCGGGCTCTCCACGCGTGGCATTTACATTTACTTCTCCACATGCTTGGTAGATTAAGATAACTAAACCTAAACAAATAAAGTGAGTTATAAGCGATTCCTGTGTCGGCGGCCTTCTTCCTCGGAGCACAACTCAACACGCTGCACCGCGCTTGCCGCACCGCGCTCTCGGCTAAAGTCCGGGCAGTAGGGGGGAGAGGGAGAGAGAGAGAGAGAGAGAGAAAGAGAAGGCGCTATTTCTGCTCTGTGCTACAATAATGGGAAGCGGCAAACAGAGCAGAAATAGCGCATATTCTGCAAATACGAGCGGCGCGAATCCACGCGGTCACCAGTCAGCAAACAGCACGTGGGCGCGGGCCGCGACGTCGACCCTTCTGATTCATCACCACAATGCGGCCGGGAGCTAGCCTGGTGATCCGCTAATCAACTAGTCAACACGGCCCCTAAGCGGCCGAGTTCGCGAGGCGGCGCGATTGCACGCGGATCATTCGCGTGCAGTGGGCATTGGGCCTAACTCTCTCGGCGGGGGACGGATCGGATCTAACTCAGAGGCATATAAAAACTGGGGGGGACATGTCCCCCCCGTCCCCCGTGCTATCTGCGCGCCTGGGTTACCGCCATAGAGTGCAGAAATGGCCAGTTTCACCCTTCACTGGGCGTAGCCACAAACTGGTCATCCCACCGGAGTCTCCTGACAAGAAGGTATTATTGTTGTCCAGTTTATGAAGAAAACGGTTGATGTGATTGATTGATACATTTTATTTTCTTGAACATGTAGACATTAACAAATCAAATATTTAAGAATCAGCATAGATATGTATAACAAAATAAAAAAAGTCCCATTTTGTTAAAAAAAAAAAAGGAGTAGAGGGAAGCAAAAGCTTGTAGGTCCCTACCCCCATATTTCAGTTATATTAATCTTTTACACGATCAATGTTAAGTATTTACATGTATATATTTACAAACCTTTTTCTTATAATTGCGCATTTAACAGACATCACTCCTATGTTTATTTATACTCACAAATAATATATATTTATGTACCTTCGTACATACATATGCATGCATGCATACATGCCCTACATAGCCCTTAATTTTAAGATAATAAATGAGTTGTCATTTCCATCAATTAATATTTTCACACATCACATCCTATTTTCCTATTGTGTATAATTATAAGCTGCTTTTTATAGTGTGCAATATGTTTGCAATCTTTGATATTATCTGGTTGTTCCACAACTTCACCCCACAGACAGATATGCACATACTTTTGAGTGTAGAGTTTACCGTTGGTTGCCTCAGATTCAGTCTCACTCTTAAATTATAATAGTCTAGTCTATCACTAAACCATCTTTGAATGTTTCCTGGAAGTAGGTTGTTTCTTGCTTTATATACAATGTGTGAAGTTTTAAAATCTTTTAAATCCATAAACTTTAATGTGTTTAACTTATGAAATAAATTGTTGGTGTGTTCATAGTACCCTACATTATTAACTATCCTTATTTTCTAATTGTGCATATTGTCTGTAGGGTGCTTTTGTAGGTATTACCCCACACTTCCACACAGTAACTCAAATAGGAGGAAAACAGTGTGCAGTGATTTTATATTCATTGTGTGTCCTGAGGTTTCCAGCTGAGCTTGTGGTCTATTATTACACCCAGAAAGGCGTTCTCAAACAGCCTTTTCGATTTTGATATTATCAATCATGAGTTCAATGTGTGTGTTTGCTTGTGTGTTACGTTTGCCAAAAACATAAATGTGGTTTTCTTTACATTGAGTGATAATCTATTTATGTCAAACCACAATTTCAACTTGGTTAGCTCATTAGAGGCGACCTCCAACAACTGTTTGAGGTTCCCTCCTTCACAGAATACATTTGTGTCATCAGCAAAAATCATGTTTTTCAGGATCATAGAAGCATTACTTATATCATTTATATGTATAATAAATAGTTTTGCTCCCAAAACTGTTGGTGATGGCTTTCATGCTGAAGAAATTATGTTTGTTGTTGCAGTTTGTTCTGATTGTCGGAGACTCCCATCTACGAGCCATTGTAGATGGTGTGGTCCAGATGCCAGAGGAACCCTTTTCCTTTGGCGTCATGTCGACCCCAGGGGCTGCTGCCTCTGCGCTGCGGACCGAGGTGCTGAACGCTGTGCTTCCTCGGGTCCCTGACGCCGTTTGTCTTCTGGCGCCCAGCAACAACCTGACAGCCAGCAGGACCATCGACGAAGCTTCCGTCGACTACGTCAACCTCCTGCGCACCATTCGCAGCCGCTGGCCCAACGTAAGCTTTTTTTCATGTCTTGCTTGCTTCTTCATTCTTAATAGAAGTAGTACATTAGCTAGTCTAATTAGTTTGAATGAGCTTTTAAATAATAATGCATGTATTGTAACCTGTGTGTGTGACTTGATGAAATGAACATGTTTTTGTTTTCTACAGGTTTTTGTTGTTGACTTCCCTCCCCGCCTGAACTGTGAGGTGTCTTACCAAGACCTCCTTCGCCAGGAATACCACCGTGTTTCTGCGCGCATGGGTACATAAAAAAGTTCCTAGATAAAATGTAGTTACAGTTTTAAAATGTTATGTGTTCTCTGCAAGCTGTTTGAATAAAAATGTACCTCAATATGCATTGAGGTTTAGTATAGTAATGCATAAAAAGTCACCATTACATGTATGGAGATTATAATGGCTGATTTTTATTTTTTAGGTATGAAGTACTTCTCAGCTGTGGAGTACTTCCCCCGTACCCAGCCGGAGCTGTGGAGCAGAGATGGTGTAAGTAGAATATCCTTGTGTGAATCTGCAGCTGCTTTTTTGTGGGTAAAACTTTGTCTCTGTAAATGAATTTGGTTATGTAATTTCTGCAGGTCCATCTGAGCGATGACCAGGGGATGGGGATCCTCGTCCAACTTCTGTGGTCCGCCGCTATGAAGGAATTTGAGACACCACCACCAGCACCCCGGGTCTCTCCCAGGCCTTCACCGCCAGTTAGGAACTTCTCTCCTAAGCTGGTTGTGACGGGAGAGGCCCCTGCTCCACGGTCACCTGACCCCTTTCAGTGGCAGCTGGCTAGTCATGGCCACAAGGTAATTGTTACAGTGTAATGTGTATGAGACTCTATAATAATATAATGAACAATAATGAACAATAATAAACTATATAATGCCATATAATGTGTGTGTGTGTGTGTGTGTGTATGTGTACAGTATATGTGTGTATATATACATATATATATATACACATATATATATATATATATACATATATATATATATATATATATATATATATATATACATACACCATGGTCTGGGTGAATACTTGATTCTGATTGGCTGGCGGGTGTAGGTTAAACAGTGTTAATGTACACCTAGGAAAGAAGTTCGGGTCAAATTGCCTGATTACAGTTAGATTACTGCGCTGGCTCAAACGCTAGATGGTAACCATGGCAACGGAGGGGGAATACTCGATTCTGATTGGCTGCAGGGTGGCCATTAATCCCTGCTATATGCAGAGCTAGCTCTGGCTATATGGACACCTACTAAGTACTTCCAGTCAAATTGTCTGTTCAGCCTTCAAAACGAGACCTGGTAAATTGTGAAACATGCATTAAAATGTAATCAGAAAATGCGGTTATATGCTATAGACCCTATAATATCTGTGGTATAAAGGCTGGGACACATTTCAAATTATAAATACGTACACTTTATGTTGAAAGTATAGACCGTCGCGATTCCCATTGAAACGAATGGCGTGGTGATTCGTCGTCAAAACGACAGCTGGTAAATTGTGAAAAATGCATTAAACTAATCAGAAAACGCGGTTATAATCTATAGACCCTATAGTATCTGTGGTATAAAGGCTGGGACACATTTCAAATTATAAATATGTACACTTTATGTTGAAAGTATAGGCCGTCGCGATTCCTGATGTATAATGCATTACGTCAGCTCTCTGGCTCATAGCTGAGCGGACTGAATACCTCCCGTTGCCGAGTCGTATCTAAGGTCCGTCCTATTTACTGGAGGAGTGAACTACGTTTCCGTTGCATAAGAACCTTACGGGAGGGTAATGATTGTTCCAGGTATTAGTCAGACCCTCAGGCGTTGCTAGGGAAACTAAATTATGGCTTGTGAAAAACTTTATATTTTGATTGTAAAACGCATGCAAATATTAATTAATGGTCTTAATTTATTTTCTTTGGCAAGTGACCATGGTATAAGCGGGATAATGCCCTTCGAGGTGTCCATTATCAGAAATTAATGGACTTCGCGGAAGCAACCGTCCTCCGCTTCGCGTCGGACGGTCGGGCGTTATCCCTTACATATATACACGTGTATATATATACACATATATATGTATATATACTAGGGCTGAACGATTTTGGAAAATAATCTAATTGCGATTTCTTCCCTCAATATTGCGATTGCGATTTAATATGCGATTATTTTTTCAAGGTCCTCTTCTCATGTATTTTTCAACGAACACAAGCAATAAATAAATATATATATATATATATAAAATAAATCAATCTGTTTCATAATAAACAATATCAGATTTATTTAAAGCGCAGATTACAACAAAGCAAACAAATCTGTGGCTTTACCTCTTCAACATGTCTGACTTTTCACGTTTCATGAAACATATGTAAACGTGGACTGCACTTCTTAAACACTGTCTGAACTTAACAGGCCAGTCTATAAATAAATGAATAGAATATACAGTCAGATATAAATATTAAAAAAATAAAGCTGAAAGTTGAAAATAACACGGCGGTAAAAGCTAGCGTGTGTGTCCGGGAGAGGGCTGCTCTCCTCGGACATATTACTCTGAAGCCCCGGTGACGGTCTGGAAGTGCGGATTAAAAAAAAAAAAAAAAAAAAAAAAAAAAACAGCGGTAAAAGCTAGCGTGTGTGTCCGGGAGAGGGCTACTCTCCTCGGACACATTACTCTGAAGCCCCGGTGACGGTCTGGAAGTGCGGATTAATAAATAAAATACATTTAAAAAAACAAAAACAACTTTCAGCTGTGCGCTCTTCTGACGAGCCTGAGGCCATTGTGCAGCAGGTTAAAGCGCAGCGTCTCTCCCTGCCTGCTCTGCTTTGCTCCACTCGGCTCACTCGCAAGTCACGACTCCCATAAAGTTGGAAAGAAATTGGCGGATTCGGAGTTTGCGGTTCAATAGATCATCAGTGAAACATCGTGGCGACACAAATGACACCTCTAGCTAAATGTAGTAACCTGGGGCCTCATGTACAAAGCTTGCTTACGCACAAAAAAGCTGCGTAAGCCACTTCTCACGCAAACGTTCGGATGTACAAAGACTGACTTGACGTGAAAAAGTGCGGTTCTCCACGCAAACTAAATGCCTTGCTTACGCACATTTCTGCTGCATTTTGTCAGTTGGCGGCACATAGAGGCAATGCAGCGCAACAACATTAGGCTACGCGATCACGAGTCATGAAGTAATATTGCAGTATGGGGCTAGTAAAAAGTGGATTTGTACGTCGGGCTGCACTTCAATCATGCGTTATTGTTGTCGAGAGGCATAATGTGACACTGTTGTAGATATTAGGCTAAACTTAAACAGACACATAAAATTAAATTGTCAATATTGGAATTAAAAGTAAATTAAAAGGAAGCCCAAGCTATATTATTTTCAGTTACGACTTGTTTATTAAACGTTACATATGTTCAGGGCCACGCATGACATCTGGCCTAATGGATCTCTCTCCACGCATTTGTCGTGAAATTCTTGACTGCAATATCATTATTTGATGTTGCGTGGAGTAAGCACAAGCCATTGTTACTTAAAATCAATCCATCAATGAACCAGTCGGACAACTTCTAATTATGTACATATTATTGACACCTTGGGTGTATGGGGACAACCTATCGTCAGCATGCATCCAAATTAATGAGAATATAAAAGCACGCGCAAAATGTTGCAATAATCGAGAGGTTGACAATGGCAGTCTTGGCCTTGTTAGACGATATTGCGAATGGTCGCATTCGAAATGAACGGGTGTCACGATGATGACTGGCTTATCAGCCGATTCAGATTTCCAAAAGCTATATCCTCTTTTTTGCAGAGATAGCCGGTTTTCCCAATGTAATCGGAGCGATCGACTGCACACACATTGCAATAAAGGCGCCATCTGAAGGGGAATATGCGTACGTGAATAGGAAACACTTTCATTCCTTAAACGTGCAAATAATCTGTGATGCCCAAATGCGCCTTACGAATATCGTGGCAAGGTGGCCTGGGTCAACCCATGATTCATTCGTCCTGACTAACAGCTCGGTTGGGAATAGGTTGGAGCCTGGCAGTGTGTGATGGGTGGCTAATTGGTAAGCAATTTAAAACACTTTAAAGCGAATTGACTTCAATCTATGTTGGGTAGCCTATATGCTGTAATTGTACCAATTCCCCCTTATGACCATGGCTGTTAACCCCCCTCGCCAACCCACTGACTGTCCGAGAGCAGAGATATAACAATATCCATGCACGCACTCGGTCAGTCGTGGAAAGAGCCGGTGGCGCTGCCTTGACCGGAGCGGGGGGATGCTGCTCTATCACCCTGAAAAGGTGTGCCGCATTGTGCAGGCATGTGGGGTTCTGCACAATATTGCGCACAGGCACGGCGTGCCATTACACGAGGTAATGGCCCTCCCAGACGATCCAGACCCCGGACCAAACAATGCGCAGCCCAATGCAGAAGCCATTCGAACTCGGCAGCAGTTAATAGCAAGATTAGAATATAAAAAAGGTAAACGGAGACAACATTCATTTTTTAACTAGTTCTTTTAATGTTTCATTAATGTCTTTTAAGGCCCCAGTTATTTGTTGCAGCAGGTTGGAATTAATATCATTAATGCCCTTGATTCTCTTCCTTTCTCCATTATCTCCTTTCTCCTAACAAGCGCACTACTGCAGGCCTATTTATACTAATTAGCATATTAAATGAGGGAGGAGACAGGGCGGAGAGTCGGGCTCGTGCATGTGCGCGCAATTTCACGTCAATTGGGATGTACAAAGAGAATCTGCGCGAAATTGTGCTTACGCAAGGATTGATCCATCCGGATTTATTTGTGCGCAGCAGCTTTCCACATTTGGGCGTCCGCAAAGTTTTAGTAAGAAATCCACGCAAGTCTTAGTACATGAGGCCCCTGGAGAACCAGCTACAACCTTGTTTTCATCCAAACGAGCCGTCTTTAGCGAACGGTGAATTGCATTGGCTTCTATGAGCTGTCGGCTTTCAGCCGCGAGCTGCGCATAAAGCCGACAAGCTCGCGGCTGAAAGCCGACAGCGCATAGAAGCCAATGCTATGCACCGTTCGCTAAAGACGGCTCGTTTGGATGAAAACAAGGCTGTAGCTGCTTCTCCAGGTTGCTACAGTTACCTGGAGGTGTCATTTGTGTCGCAACGATGTTTCGCTGATGATCTATTGAACCGCAAACTCCGAATCTCCGAATCCGCCAATTTCTTTCCAACTTTATGGAAGTCAAGTCACGTGACCAATCAAATCGCAGCCTTTGCGGTTAGAAAATCGCGTTTTGTCATATCGCGATATTATCGCAAATGCAATTAATCGTTCAGCCCTAATATATACACACATACTGTATATATGTGTGTGTGTGTGTGTGTGTGTGTGTGTGTGTGTGTGTGTGTGTATATATACGTGTGTGTGTATGTACTGTAGTATGTGTACTATATACTAGTATATATACTTGTATAGTATATGTAGCACCTTTAACCTCAATGTTTAGGAATAAAACACATTCTCTAGGTTCGGGAAGCTGGACTCTGAGTGAAAGTTGAACAGTGATTATTTATTGCATCCAACAAGTAATATTTTGCAATGCATGGAACCAGAGTAGATGTCTAGTCTTCGGAGTGGATCCCGTTCTCCGTTCCTTGTCGATCGCCACTGAACCGCAGAAGGTTCAGAATTCCTACCAATCAATCCCTGATCCAGCAGATGAAATAAATAAAACCAATCTACCCACATGGTGTAGAAAAAACAAACTTCCGTTAATACCATATTCATATTCATCTCACGACTTTCTACTACTCCTACTCTGGTTCTCTGCATATTCATAACCAAATAGTACATACACGGTTTAAATCATTGTAAATGATGGTGTACACAATTATTCATTATGAACTTGTATTTTTAACATAAATAGACTTATTGGTCTTTTTAAACAGTATTTATATTAAGCTTTTTAAATCAATATTTATCTTTTTTAACCTTTTTAACCATAAATGAATTTGATCAATTCACTCTTTTTAATCGTGAGTATTTAATAACCACAATGAAATAAATCACATTATGTACACAAAACAGTACATTAGAACAATATTCTTACATCATATTCCATCTGTCTCCTTCATTAAATATGGTGGTAGCTTGGCCGGCTACACCATTAGCACCTATATTTAACACCAAGCAGGCTACCTGAGCTAGCATAGCGGAGCCACCCGCGATTAGCATTAGCACGGTAGTTAGCGAAGTTTTTTCACATAACACAATGATACAACAGTACCACGTTGAGTCAAAACATTGGATAATAACTCCGACTGGTTTTATGAAAGTGTCTCAGTAAGCAACAAGTGTCTCAGTAAGCAACATCTTCTACTACCCGGGTAGGTTTTGTGGTGAACGTTCCTATCTGTATCAAGTGAAGCGAGTAGGTGAAAATGAGATTTTTTATTTCTCAACTGGTTTACAATTTGTTCACACACACAATTTTTCATTCCAGACGAGCCAGCCTGGTGAACGTTCCCAGTCCCCACCACAGACCAGGATCGCTCAGCAGGTTTGTTATTTTTCAAATACTTCTTTAGGATGTCTTAATTGGTTATTAATGTATACTTTGTGTATTTGATAAGACATATTGTCAGTGGATTTTGCTTTTTGTTTCACAGGCGGAGGAGAGCTCCTTTCCACTGAACCCAGTCTGGTTCAGCAGCACAGTATTGGATGCTATGGAGGAAGTCTCTCCTTCGAATCTGTCTTCCCCAGTGCACTACCAGCCCTCTCCAAGGCACAAGAGGGTAATTTGAGTGATTTACATTTTATCTATTATTTTTGGGTTTGTTATAACTGTTACCTGATTCCCAACAGTCAATACTGCTTTTCAAAATAAGCATTGATGCTAATCAAATGGTAAAACAATGGCTAAACAATGGTAGTTGAACAAACTCAAGCTATTCTCAAACATATTTGTAATGTATATTCAGTGGGTGACTTGTGAAACTGTAATAATTAAAGCTTAATTGGTACAATGTTTTCTTTCATTGTGTAGGTGGCCTCCTCAGTGTCAGCCAGGCGACCAAGGGCCACACCTTGGTTGCCTACACCCCCCCCCGCCGCCACCACGTATGCTACTTTTTCTCACAGCTAACACAAACACCATACACTTCTGGAATACACACTAGATACACATAACTAGACTGTCTAGATCAGGGGTCATCAACTAAATTTGCCCAAGGGCCAGAATTTTTCTCTGCAGACACTGTAAGGGCCAGATGCGCGTGATCGTTAACCCACACGGTACGACCGACGGGGGGGGGGGGGGGGTGCGCGCGATCGTAACAAACCCCGGACTTAAGCCCGGGGGGGGGGGGGTGCGGGGGGGGTGCGCGATCGTAACCCACCCCAGACCTGCGACCGGCGGGGGGTACGCGCGACCGTAACCCATCCCGGACCTACGACCGGCGGGGGGGCGGGGGGTGCGCGCAATCGTAACCCACCCCGGACCTACGATCGGCGGGGGGGCAGGGTCTGTAACAGAACAATGTTCCCCAATCAGGTCAAGCTATGCAAGAGAGGCAAATATAGTAAACACAATAAAATGGCAGCCGCATGCTTGACAGGAAACTATGTTCATGTCTGTGATGATGACTGCACTTCCCCCTGCTCTGTTCCACAAGAAAGAGTTCAGGAGTGGATCTGCCACACGTGTGACAACCACCTGAGCAGAGGCAGAATGCCATCCACTGCAGTAGCAAACAATCTAGAGTTGGCACCCATCCCCCCAGAATTGGCTATACTTAATGTGCTTGAAAGGCAGCTCATTGCTAAAATCCTGCCTTTCGCTAAAATAATCGCTCTGCCAAAAGGACAACAGAGGGCTGTACACGGCGCTGTTGTGTGTGTTCCATCAGAGATGGAAACGGTCGTAAACAGTCTCCCAAGGCCCAACGCTGAAGCACAGCTACTGCAAGTAAAACTAAAAAGACGCATTAAATACAAAGGCCACCAGCACTTCTACACCGTCAACATGAAGAATGTGCTAGCTGGCCTGGCTAAACTCAAACAGCTACATTCTGAGTATAAAGATGTGTCTATTGATGACAGTGCCACTTATGAGAGTCTACAAGATGATGAAGAAGACTCACAGCACAACACTGCTGTTGCTGCGCAGCCAGAGCAGCACAGCACCCCAGAGCAGCAAAGCGACACAGAGAAAAATATGGAGGCTGACATAGACCTAGAAGAGCTGTTCAATAGCCAAAATGAGCCAGACCAGTCCAATGTTGCAGCACAGACAGAGCAGAGTGACAAGGAAGCAGACAAAGAAAAAGAGGAACTGAGACCTGGTCTGGCTCTGGACACCTGCATGCAGCCCCCGGACATTGCACAGGAAATCCTTTCGTATGGTGATGGAATTTTCAGTATTGCACCCGCCCAAGGCAACAAACCAGTAGGTTTCTTCACCATACCAAAATTAGAAGCCATGGCCTTTCCTGTGCAGTTTCCAACAGGACAGAACACTTTGGATGAAGTCAGAAAAGTCAAACTGTCCCCCAGCATGTACTTTAATGCTAGGCTATTTGCTGCAGATACACGGTTTGCCAGTGACCAAAGCTACCTTTTCTTTGCGCAGTTTGTCACAGAGACACACTTGGCCACAAGCAGTATGTCTATTCAAATGCGCAAAGGAAGATCCAAAAGCAAGGATGGCCGCAGAGTTAACAACTGGATGCTGCAAGACAAGGTAGAGCTGGAGAGACTTATTATGGACAAGGATGCAACACGATTCATGCAACCCCTCAGAGGCACTCCAGCTTATTGGGAGAAAACGCTGAGAGATGTCCACGCAATGGTCAGGCAGATTGGCAAACCGACATTTTTCCTGACGTTCTCTGCTGCTGAGATGAGATGGCCTGAAATCGTGGAGGTCATTAAAGCTCAGCAGGGTGAACTAGGGGACTTTTCAGAGCTCGATTGGAACTCCAAATGTGACATTCTGCGCAGCAACCCCATCACAGTTATGCGCATGTTTGAAAAGAGAGTAGACGCTCTGATGACCAGCCTCATCCTCTCACCAGCAAAGCCCATTGGTGAAGTAGAGGATTACTTTTACCGTGTGGAGTTTCAAGCCAGAGGAAGCCCACACATTCACATGCTGGTCTGGATCAAAGATGCACCCGAGTTTGAAGACGATCTTGACAGCGTCGTCGTCAAATTCATCGACGAGTACATATCGTGCAAGATGCCTGACCCCGAGAGAGACCCAGAGCTTCACAAAATTGTATCTGAGGTTCAGATGCACAGCAGGAAACATTCAAAATCATGCAAAAAAGGCAATGTTTCCTGCAGATTTGGCTTCCCTAAACTGCCCATGGAAAAAACAATTATCACCAGGCCACCCACTGTAGACAGCAATTCGGATGAAAACCCAGATCCAGCTGCACAATTGAAGGCACAAAAGAGACAGCTATTAAAGATGCAAAGGGAAGCCAAGTCAAAGCTTCAGCCACTAAGAGAGTTGCTCATGCAACCAGACGCCTCGTTCAGCAGCTTCTCAGACATGCTCCGCCAATGCAAGATGACAGAACAAGAGTACCTGATACACGTCACCAATCTGACAAGCCACTATGTAGTGATGCTGAAGCGTGATCCAAATGATTGTTGGATCAACGGCTACAATCCGGACCTGCTACGAGCCTGGAACGCCAACATGGACATCCAGTACATTGTCGACGACTTCAGCTGCATAATGTACATGATGTCCTATGTTTCCAAGCCAGAGCACGAGATGACCGAATTCCTCAACTCGGTCATCAAAACCGTCAAAAAATCCAAGGTCAATGAGCGCGATGAGATGAAGCAGATCATGCAGGCCTACGCAAAGCACAGAGAGGTCAGCGCTCAAGAAGCTGCAGCTCGCACTTGCAGCTTACCCCTGAAAAAGTGCTCCCGTTCCGTTGTGTTCCTTCAGACTGATGAGGACGGTCTGAAAATGAGTCACCCCATCAACAGACTCAAAAACATGGAACCAGATTCGGAGGCGGTGTGGATGTCAGGAGTGCCTGAAAAGTACTTAGACCGACCTGTCGGACGACCGTTCGAAGGTATGTGTCTGGCTGAGTTTGCATCAGAGTACAGGGTAGTGTATGGCCAGCAGGCTGAAAGCAAAAGTGCCATTCCTCTCCTCCATGACAAAGGGTTCATTCAGAAGAGAACTGTAGGCAAACCAGCCATCATCAGATTTGCTCGCTTCTCAGAAAAGAAAACGCCAGAGAAGTTCTATAGGCGGCTGCTAACGCTTTATCTCTCACACAGATCTGATGGTGAGCTGACTGATGAACAATACCCCACTTATGAACAGTTTTACAAGTGCGCTAAAAGGGGTTATTGCGACATCAGATGTATCGTAGACGCCAACAAGAAACGATACGAAGGAGGAGGCAAAAACATTGACGCAGCACTCCAACAGTTTCAGCAGTGTGGTCCAGTTCTTAATGCTTGGAACACCTTTGCACCCGAGGTGGAACTGGACCGCTTGGAGTGTCTTGCTGAGCGCGAACCCTTGGAGACGGAGCGTGAAGAGGAAGAAGACATCCCCGACTATGAAGCCGACAACGATAGGAGGGGCTTCATGCCGATAATAGACGCACCAGAGTTGAGTCCAGACTACATGAGAAAGATGTATCAGAGTCTGAACGAGACGCAGGCATCGATATTCTACAGTGTGCGTCAGTGGTGCTTTAAATGTGTCTGGGGCCACGATCCAGACCCATTTTATTATTTCATGACGGGAGGAGCTGGCTGTGGCAAATCCCATGTCATCAAGTGCATTCATCAGGAGGCAACAAGGATTCTGCGTGAGCTCCCCAGATTCTGGGACAGGGCCGACATGTCCCAGCCTGCAGTGCTGCTGACTGCATTCACTGGCACAGCAGCCTTCAACATCTCAGGCAAAACGTTGCACTCCATCCTGAAGCTCCCAAGGTCCTTGAAGCCACCATATCAGGGCCTTGGAAATGCACTTGACGAAGTCAGAGCGGCACTGTCCAATGCCGAGATTCTCATCATCGACGAGATATCGATGGTTTCCAAAGACCTGTTTGCCTACGTCCACTGGCGATTTCAGCAGATCAAAGGAAACAGGAAACCATTTGGAGGAATGTCTGTCCTCGCTGTGGGCGACTTTTACCAACTGCCACCCCTCGGCAGAGCCAAGCCACTGTGTGTGTATGAGGAGAATGAGTTTGATCTCTGGAAGGATTACTTCACAATGGTCAACCTGACAGAGATCATGAGACGGAAAGACGATCGAGCTTTTGCCGAACTCCTGAACCGCCTTCGAGTGAAGCTAAAGGGAGATCGTGAGCGATGGAGACAGGCAGTTGCTCACACAGGCAGTGGCTGATGGCAAGGATTGTCCAGCAGGCGTGCTACACATCTACGCCACAAATAAAGAAGTCGACCATCACAATGTTGTTACTGTAGCCGCCCTCCACAAGAATGTTGACGAGATTGCAGCCCAAGACTTCAGAAAAGACCCGAGAACAGGCTGCATGATGAACTTACCCGACAACTTCCAAGGAAGCAAAAGAGACTTGCCTGACAACATAATGGCTGCTCAAGGAGTACGCGTTATGTTGACCAGGAATCTCGACGTGGAGGATGGGATTGTTAATGGGACATTTGGAACAATCGAAAACATTGTGATGAGTGAACGTGGCCCAACAGCTGCGAGGCTGATTGGGCTGCGGCACTAAAGGCACTAGGTGGGCCGAATGCTACACCTGTTTAGTCTTCTACAAATAATTTACAAATCAAACAGTGCAGTTTTACATTTGTTAACTTACTGGAATTAATTAATCACGGGCCCATTGTTGTTTGTGGGGACTTTAATGAGGATCTCTTGTCAAAAGGAAAGAAAAGCATAACTGTGCGTTCACACCAAAAGCGTCTTGCGCTGCAAAGACGCCGGAAGTCATTCACTTTCTATGGGCAAGAGCGTCCAAAGCGTCACAAGCGTCAAACGCTTCCAGCGTCAAAAGTTGAGCGTCCAGAGCGTCAAAAAAAAGTTGAAGACAGTTTAACTTTATGCAAATTACTATGACGCGTTTCAGCGGCAAAAACTGACAGCCAATCTGAATGTAGACGCTCTCCGTTTGGGTGGGTCCCGGGGAACACCGGCACTTTGGTTCCTACTGTACTTTGTTGGTTCCTACTGTCGACGGAAAAGATAATCGCGGCTGTGGCGGGGCACTCGGTGTTGTACGATCCAAGCCTTTTTTATTTCAGAGACAATACCGTAATAATCAGCTTAAATATCATTTTTACAAACACACGCACGAAGCGGGCCGCCCATTAACGGCATGGACCAAGCGGTTCTGGACCAGGTAGGAGACATTGGACACTTAATCGTATTTACCGTATAACTGCACACAACTTTATTTAAAAGCAATCAAATGTAAAACATGTGTGTTTGTACGGTGCGTGTGGACGTGCGGCTCCTTCGGCGGAGCGGTTCATGTTGATAGCGGAGTCCGGGAGGGTTCACCTTCACGGCGTAGTTACGAGGGATGTGCGACTATCGTTTATCCAACAAGCAAAACCGTCTCTGCAATATATGGCCAAAGTGGGAGTTCACTCTTTGATATGGCTGTCTAAAAGCATACGGCTCCTTTAAATGCGCATAATTTAATTGTACGTCATTGAGCGTCTTGAGCGTCAAAAGCGAACAAAAATATTCGCAGCGAATCTTTTTGAGCGTCAAAGCGTCTTTGCAGCGCAAGACGCTTTTGGTGTGAACGCACAGTAAGAGATTTGTTCCAGTCCAGAGGTTACACTCAGTTGATCACAGTCTCCACAACTGAGAAGAACACCCTGATTGATCACATTTATATTTCACATCCTGATAAATGTCTTCACTCAGGTGTTCTTAAAACGTATTACAGTTATCACAGTCCAGTTTATTGTACTTTGACTGGCTAATAGCCTCTCCAGCCAACACATTCTGCCAAAAATTATGTCTCGAATGAAATGTTAAATCATGACGTTTTAATAATGGTTGTATGTATTCTATTTATACTATTTATTTATCTCAAATGTATCACAAATCATGCTGTGATTGCACATTGGGTGCATTTTAACTATTTATTCAATGTTATTTATTCATCAATCACATATGCTGTGATTGCACGTGGTGCATTTTAAATGTATTTATTTCATGTTATTTATTCATCAATTTATCAATCACAAATCATGCTGTGATTACACATTGGGTGCGTGTTAACTTTATTTTAATGTTATTTATTCCAGCCAAGTGCTGGCTTTTATTTCACTACTGGCTCTGGGTACAAAAAAATGTCTGTCTCTGGGTGCAAATATGTTATTATTAACACAACAATGCTGTCGTCATTCTGGGTGCATATCATGTCTATCTGGAAAAAAAAAATCTCTGGGTGCATGTTCTATCTATTTATACTATTCATGTATTTATTTACAATCACAAATCATGCTGTGATTGCACAGTGGGTGCATTTTAACTTTATTTATTTCATGTTATTTATTTATCTATTTATCAATCACAAATCATGCTGTGATTGCACATTGGGTGCGTTTTAACTTTATTTAATGTTATTTCTTCCAGCCAAGTGCTGGCTTTGATTTCACTACTGGCTCTGGGTACAAAAAAATGGCTGTCTCTGGGTGCAAATATGTTATTTTTAACACAACAATGCTGTCGTCATTCTGGGTGCATATCATGTCTATATGAAAAAAAAAATCTCTGGGTGCATGTTCTATCTATTTATACTATTCATGTATTTATTTACAATCACAAATCATGCTGTGATTGCACAGTGGGTGCATTTTAACTTTATTTATTTCATGTTATTTATTTATCTATTTATCAATCACATATGCTGTGATTGCACATTGGGTGCATTTATACTATTTATGTATTTATTTACTTATTTATCACAAATCATGCTGTCATCATTCTTGGTGCATTTAGTCTGTGTGTAAAATCTAATCACTTGTATATATCTGGGTGCATTTCGTTTCATGGTTTGTGTAAATCTTTTGTAATTATTATAATCATATACATGTGTCTAAGCATGTTCCCATCGAGCAGGCTCCATGGGTGCATGCTGTCTTAATTTTAATTGTTAAGTGTGTCAACCAACTTTAAGTTACTCTACGCACTAATCATGGTGTTATGTGTTGGCTGGAAATTGTCAGGTCATATGATGATGATCATTCTAATCAAGTTCAAGTCTGTATATATTAATGTATCTATTTATATATCTATTTATGTATGAATGTATCTATTTATTCAACTATTTATTTATATGGGGTCAGCTATATCTTAGACATTGAGATGATGAGAAGGACAGTGCCAGTGTATTAAAATGTAAGACAGGGAGCTCAAGACGGGAAGCTGCAGCAGCTTTCCTCACAGCTAGAAGAGGCAGACTGAATAGGGACAGAAGTGTAGGAGGGCCGAGGACCAGGTAAAGGGAAACACAAGATTAAGTTTGATGTGAAACATGAAGTTAATGTTTACCAACTTGCACTAGACCAATTGAATTTGTCTTTTTCTTTCAAGTGGATGATGTCAGTTCCCACTGTGAAGATGCAGACCAAGCTGCTGGTGCAACCTCCTCCATCACAAAGTAAGTCTCTCTTTCTCTCTCCTTTTAAAACGATTAATATGCAAAGTAACTCAACTTAATGATGTTTGTCTATCAAGCAACGATGACCACAGACCGAGAAGGAAGACCTCCAGAGGACCGCAGCTGAGGACAGTGCTACCCAGCAGACAAGTAAGTAGTCTTTACCACTGTGTGACAAAACCACTGTAATATTGTCTGTTGTAATAACTTATTTTTGTCTTTATGAATACTCAGGTATTTAATGCCTTGTACTAATGCCACACCTCCTCCTGCCATGTATGCCTGCATGTCTGCCATAACAATGAAGCTGCAGATGCCGAAGATGACAGCTGATCCAGGAAGAAGACCTCCAGGAGGACTGCAGGGGACTCTCACCAGTAACAACAACTCAACAACAAGGGAGGGATATTTCATTATTTTGTTCATTCACTGCAATTTTATTTTTTCAGTTTGTGATCAAATGTTTACACAATGCTTTGAAACCTGTAACTTATTAATGCCTTTGCCTTTCATGTTCCTGTTAGAGTGACAAAAGATCCAGGCAGAAGAATGCAAGAGGACCACAGCCGATTTCCCGAGGACTCCACAGAGGATAAAACATCCCATCAGATGATGAGTGAGAAACACTTTCCAATGTGTTTTACTGACTGTAGTGTGATCAAATGATCAAGCAAGATTTGATTTAACTGTAACTTGTGCTTTATTAATCTAGAGAGGATGACAACAGATCCAGGAAGAAGACCTCCAGAGGACCACAGCTAAAGACAGCAACCCCAACAGATGACAAGTAAGAAACATTTAACCCTGAATTGTTGTTGATTTCCTGTCAATGGTCAAAGTAGGTGTGTGTCTGCACCTGTGTGAATAAATGCGTACTGTTACTGAACAATATCTTAAATATTTTAGGGAGGATGACAACAGATCTTGGAAGACGAGGACCAAATATCAGGACGTCAGCAGAAGAAAAGCAGAAGAAAAGTAAGAGACATTTACCCATGAGTACAAAACTGTACTGTATCTTGATTACTTTAATTTGACTTGATTCATGTCGGTGTCTTACAGATGTTTTTTTTGTGTGTGTGTGTATTTGCAGACAACATGGAAGATCATCACTGCCCTCTCGCTTAACTCTACTCTCTGGTTTGGCTTCACTGGTGTTGTTATCAGGTGGCTAAAATCCTACCTACTGGACAGGAGCTTCTTTGTTAAAATTGGAAACTGTTCTTCAATATCAACATCTTTGACCTGTGGAGTTCCCCAGGGCTCAATCTTGGGTCCATTATTATTTAACCTTTACATGCTGCTGCTTGGTCAACTTATAAAGAAGAACTCAACTTATAGAACTTATACATTTTAGCAGTCACAAAAAATCAGCATACTTCCATCTTAAAAATATTAACAAACTCGGAGGATATATGTCAAAAAAGAGGATCTGGAAAAAATCATACATGCTTTCGTCACTAGTAGGATTGATTATTGCAATGTGCTTTTCACAGGACTTCCAAAAAACAATTTGAAATCACTTCAAATGATACAGAACAGTGCAGCCAGGGTCCTCACTAAAACAAAAAGGAGAGATCACATCACCCTGATCTTAAAGTCCCTGCACTGGCTCCCAATTAGCCACAGAATTGATTTTTCATTAGTGTATTGGTGTAGTTGCGCTCTCGCTCTCTCTCGCTTTCTCTCGCTCTCTCTCGCTCTCTCTCGCTCTCTCTCTCTCACCCCAACTGGTCAAGGCAGATGACCACCCACCTAGAGCCGAAGGGTCTGTCCGAGGTTTCTGCCTTTTAACAGGCAGTTTTTCCTTGCCCCCGTCGCCAAGTGCTTGCTCATGGTGGTACTGTTGGGTCTTTGTAAATGTTATAAGGAGTTCGGTCTAGACCTGCTCCATTTGAAAAGTGCCCTGATGAATTGGCGCTCTACAAATAAAATGTAATTGAATTTTAAAGCACTTGTGCTTGTTTTTAAGTCTTTGAAGGGGGTTGGGCCAAACTACATACATGAGATGTTTAAACGGTATTCCCAAACAAGGTGCCTTAGATCACAACATAAACAACTACTACTGAAACCGACCGTCGGAACAAAGCAGGGTGAAGCAGCTTTTAGCCACTATGGTGTCCATCTCTGGAAACAGCTTCCAGAGACCATCAAAAACGCCCCAACTATCGCCATTTTTTAAACAAAAGTTAAGACCAAACTCTTTTTAGATGCTTTATGCAGTTAATGCACATTGTTTTTATGTCTATTTTCTCATCTACTTTTAAACTGCCTCTTTGCTGTTGGTGTTCCATGTATATATATGTTTTTCATCTTATTTTTATTATTGCTAAAATTGTGTATGCTTCCATATTTTCATTTTTATTGTTTTTGTGTGAAGCAAAACATTGAATTGCCATGTGTATGAAATGCGTTATACAAATAAATATGCCTTGCCTTGCCTTACTCTGCCTGCAACCCTTTTCATCATTTTTTTGGTAACTTTGTTTCCCACATAATGAGGTTGAAAGGGCATAGGTTGCTGTATAAATAAGTACTTCAAAAAGGAATGTTTGTTGTAGGTGTGCTCCTTGTATATAATATCATAATGTTACTACATATTACATAATGTACACACTCGGGCAGTAGCCCCCGTGGCACTTTCAAAATTTCCCCCGAGGGAATTTTCTAGTTATTATTATTATTATTATTATTATTATTATTATTAAGTATTAAAGGCACGAGACCACCCGCGGCTATATAAACTGTGGACCGGGACCAGTAAAGCCACTGAAGACCAGCCGACTCACTTGTCTTTTTGTTTAATTTATTCTTTCAGAATAACATCTTTTCTAAAATATGCCAACCCTTGAGTCAGCTTGCACTCTATGGGTGTAACACAAGCATGAACAAAGGAAAGAAAAGACATTTCACAGAGTCCGAGTTGGAGATTGTGGTGAATGACGTGGAGCCGCGGAGGGAGATTCTCTCTGGTCCCCTGTCAGCAGGGATCAATATGAAGAGAAAAATAAATGAGTGGGAGCGTGTGTGTGAGGCGGTAAATGCCTTGGGGTCCGAGCAGCGCACACACACACAGGTGAAGAAGAAGTGGTCGGATCTGAAGGTGGAGGTGAAGCGGAGGGTTTCTGCCCACCGCTTACTATGCGTCACTTTCATGCCGCACACTTGGAAGACCACTAGGTGGCGCTGTTTTTGAGCAAATTCCGTAACGCTAATAACTCCCGCATACTTTGTCGCACATTCGAAATCGGCTGATGAGCCAATTGTCATCGTTTGCAAGCAAATCCTTGCGTTTCCTAAATACTCGCTCACGTCGGATTGCACCATTTGCAAGGTCCTCTAACAACGCTAACGCTGCCATCGGTAATACCATTTTCTTCATCACATTGCGCATGCGTTTATATCCACCCGTATAATTGCAAACACGGTGGGTGTGTTAATTGTTCATAAGTGTGTCTCTTACGTGTACATCACTCTGATGACTAATTGTTGTTGACATTATTAACAGTTTCCCAGCATCACCTATAAGTGTTGCCAAAGGAACAATAGCTGTAGAAACGTGCGTACACCAGCCATGAAGTTGACGTGAGGCACCGCACATTTCCACGGTCATTTCACGTTTCATACATCTGAACGTGAGCGTGGAACGCCACGTTTTTTTTGCGTACGCCGTACGCACAAAAACGTGGCATACGTCCTTTTCCACGCTCACGAGGATTTACTTGAAATGACCGTGGAAATGTGCGGTGCCCCACGCCAACTTCAGTGGAGACAATCGGCCACTAGATGGGGGTGTTGGACCGTGTAGCAGGACGTGGTGTAACAAAATCAGGGCATTACAGTCTACTATGATACATTATTTAATAATGTTACATTTGGAAGGATCTAGCCCAACAGGAAGTGGTGTCATTTGAGGGTCACCTTGAGGTCAAGTACACTTCAGAGTGAGCTAGAGACCTGGCATCTCTTTTGTATGAAAGAGGGCCTAAAGGACATATATGATTCAAATGGGTAGGTCAGAGGTCATCAGAAGATTTAAAAAACACACCATTAATAGGGACCTAAAATGACTTGGGAATAAGATGACAGAGACATGGGGTGTCTTTTAAATGAATCAGGGCATTAAACGCTACCAAAATTATTTTTAAAAATCTAGCCCAACAGGAAGTGACCGAATAATCTGTCTACACTGCCACCAGGTGGACAACAAAATGAAGCACACATGATGGACAACCCGGTATCACGCTTTTTCGTGCTGGCCAATCAGCTTTCCTTCACGTGGGGTTCCCAGCCAATCAGTAGGCCCCACTTAAAATGCTTGGGTTTAAATGTTGTCCCCTGTTTTGACCTATAAATAATACCTGGACTGGGGTGCGCGTATCTGCGCCACCACCCCGTCATTTTGACACATTTCGTGCCACCACCAAACAATGCAGTGTTAAGAAGTCGTGGTCATTTCACGTATTTCTGTGAGATCAGGTTGGAAGGACCCACCTTCTAAACTGAATGTGACATTTATAGCAGCATAGCACTGTGGTGGTGGATTAAAATAATCACACATCTCTATAGCAGTTTGTGGCATCTGAAAGTGTTTTTTTTTGGTGTGACGAATAAATAACAGCACATGTATCAACAGGCTGTAATATCCTCACATAGCCACAAGGGAACAGGACCAAATATATAAGCTGTATTAACCGCACCTGGCCACCAGATGGCAGCACATAATACACTGGGGGTGGGCGTTCAACACTAGCCAATCAAAACATATTAGCGTCATAGAGGCCACGCCAGTGCCAAGGTACTATCGAGCGCAGGGGCAGGAGAGGGCAGAAACTCTATAGGCAGCGTATCTATTAGATTTCCAGCTAAGAGTCGCTCCACGCATGAATGATACAATTCCTCTCCTTTTGCTTCATAGATAATAGACCTAAAGCTAAACAAATAAAGTGAGTTAAACGCGATCCTGTGTCGGCGGCCTTCTTCCTCAAAGAACACTACATTGGGTTAGAAAGTTATTGGATATTCAACAGATATTCACGCTCCGAATTACAGTGATCTGACGCGGGGAACTAAAGATACGATCACAGCTATGAGTGATTGCATAATTGCTAACTGTTAACCTAGCTCAGTAAAACGCAGTTAAAAAACTGCGTGGTCAGTGGAGCTCGAGTGTGAATGTATACTGTATACAGGTGACTTTCCATATGTGTACACTGGTGAAACTATCGCAGACTTAAACAAAAAAACAAAACGAGTACACGAGTACTCGTTTTCTGGGATAGAGCGGTGCAGGCATGAGTCCTAAAACCCAGAAATCCGTTTTGGAACTCCCGGTTCCCTCATCTCGAAGTCAATGGGTTTTTGGTTTGATGTCTGAAATAAGGACTGTGGTTAACACAAGCTTAAGAGATTGACACGTTTTGGTCTACGACATAAAATATGTCATTAAATACCCCACTCGTGTATTTTGAAGCATTTATGTCCTACGTAACTTCTGGCGATTGCATTTACGCTTAAAAAATCATAAAAGTAGTGTTCATTGGTGAAGATGATCTTGCTTAACAAAACGTGTGAGTATCATAAACTTTTGTTTGCCACAGAGCTTATTTTCTGCAATAATCCCAAATCCAATGGGAAAAACCCATTGGCTTTTTGTCGAGGGAACCCAGGGCGATGCTCACTTCCGGGTTGGCCTGCAAAAATACGTCATCCCTGCGCAACTCTATTTATTGCACCGCTAGTACCCATAGACATAATATACGTAGACGCCTCATGACGTGCTGGAACGTAATCCAGCATCGCCGCCATATTGGTTGGGTCTCCTCACTCTAGTCTAGCATCGGAGTCAACGGAGAGCAAGCTATGCCAGTATTTTGTGCAGCTTACGGTTGCAATAACCGGCAGTATTGACACCCGATCGCGTGGGATTACCTTTCACAAGTAAGATTGAACAATAATTTAGGTTATTTTAATGTATTTATTTACTTTATTTTAGCGTCCTGTATCATAACTAAATCTCTGCCGTTTGTAACAAACCAAACCGTGTGAAAATCCGGTAAAAATTCGGGGAGTTATGATTATTGTAGTTGGGGATACACCTTCCTTAGTAGAAATAAATGCACTGGGGGCGCACTGGGGACCCATCCAAGAGGGCGGCCGCGCTGATACGTCAGCTCCAACAGGCAGCGTCAGTCTATGAGGCGTCTACGTATATTATGTCTATGCTAGTACCCATAGACATAATATACGTAGACGCCTCATAGACTGACGCTGCCCCCAGTGCGCCCCCAGTGCATTTATTTCTACTGAGGAAGGTGTATCCCCAAATACAATAATCATAACTCCCCGAATTTTTACCGGATTTTTGGTTTGTTACAAACGGCAGAGATTTAGTTATGATACAGGACGCTAAAATAAAGTTTAAAAAAAACAAAACAAAAAAAAATTATTGTTCAATCTTACTTGTGAAAGGTAATCCCACGCGATCTGGTGTCAATACTGCCGGTTATTAGCCTAGAACTCTAGACACCCCCTAGCGGCAGCAAATTTATTTGGCAGCCAGGTAGGTCTAGCACGGCTCCGTCGGCTTTTTGGTGCTGGAAACACAAAGTATGTCAGACCAATCACAGCGTGAGGGGCGGAGTCGGAAGCCGGGCTACCATGACGACAGAGTTGCGACGGTTCCGTGTTAGAGGTAAACAATGGCTGCTGCTGCTGGCGAACGGCTGTCTTTCCACTCGGCTTTGGCCGCGACTCTTCAAGACTTGAAGTTAACATTTTATTTGAGAAAAGAACAAAGAACGGCACTGAAGTCTTTCCTCGAAAAGAAATATGTATTCTGAGTTTTGATTAATTACGTAGTCAGAGCCGTCGCTCTGACTACTCACCGCTAGATGCCAGTAAATGTTACACATTGTACCTTTAATCAGCAAGGTTGTCAGTGATGTCGTGTTCTTAAGGCACTCTGTTGTGATGATCTTTTATCCGTATACATATATTATGTCTTTTATCCATATACATCCACGCTTTTAGCAAGTAGCAGCTTCATATGTTTTCCTCTCAACTGAGATGATGTTTCTCGAGTGGTAATCCTTACACTTGCTAGTACATTAGACCACTTTAATCGAGACCGACGGTGATTTGTTGTCACTTTGAGCACTTTATATATCTAGCTCTCATTAGTTAGTTGTAATAAAAGTCTTAGTAATAATAAATATATTACTAAGTTGTTTATACTGTCCTGCTCTATATCCCCCCCATCACTCGTGCACACACACACACACACACACACACACACACACACACACACACACACACACACACACACACACACACACACACCCTTCCTGGCAAATTATGTAACTATTTGTTCTGATTACACAAACAATCCCCTCTGGATCAATAGGTGAAAGGCTGTCATGTTTTTTTTATTGAGCAATGGAAACGGTCAATGTTCTACAAGAACATTGACATGTCATTTGGCTAATTTGCATGGCTTGCATGGCTGTTTTTATTTAATTATTTTAGGACCCTTCTTGACAGCAAAGTATTTGATTTAATTAAGGCATGATCATGGGAAGACACATGGGATCATTAACCAAGTGTCTTCAAGGTGACAATGATGACATGATTCTCATAGGTAAAGTTTCACATCATGGGCCTTAACAACAAAGGAATCAAACAGGTGAGGGGAGTAACCATCGTGGAAAGTTTTGGATTGGATTTGGCTAGGTTAATTTGCAATACACTATGGGGGGAAGTGGACTGCAAGGACACAAGACAACATAAGGAATCTACACAATAAAGAAGTGAAGAGATTCACATTGCCTCCGTACCAGACTCCGTGGCTACAGTGGCAATGCGAATGCTAACTAACTTAAGACCTTTCAATTGGAGAGAGGAAGGGAGCTATTTCTAGACTTTATACAAAGATTTATTTAATTAACTATATATTATATAGAGATTATATATTGTATGTGGTGTATAGGTCATATATTCCACATATTCTAAATAAGATATTTTGCAACACTCTTAATGTATACCTGGTTAATACAAACCACAAAGTTGGGACAGCTCAGTAACAATTGAAAGGCAAGACTATCTGCAATAGTGTAGAATACAAAGCGCAATAAAATGAACAGTACAAACTCAATAACTATGACAATATATGTAGGCTAAAGCATATTATTAATTCATTTTAGGCCTACTTTAAACTATTAAAACATTATACTTGTATTGGTAACTATGCTAATTAAAACATACACATACACATACCAGACCAGACCAGAGTAGGTTAAGTATTGCCAGATGCATCCTCACACCTGAATGCAGGTCAGCTGTCAATATGTCTGTGGCTCTCAATGACCTTGTTTTTTATACTGTCTTACTCTATATTCCTGCACGCACACATGCACACACGCACACATGCACACACTTTCCTGGCAAATTATGTAACTATTTGTTCTGATTACACAAAAAATCCCCTCTGGATCGAAAGGTGAAGGGTGTCATGTTTTTTTTATTGAGCAATGGAAACGGTGATAGAAAGTCTAAAACATTGACATGTCATTTGGCTAATTTTTTCTCCACAAACTTATAACTGACAATATATGTTATCATGTTTCAGAATTGGACCCAAATGCAGACACAGACGAAGATGTAGAATGTGAACAAAAAAGTATTTAAGAACTTCGGCACAAAAACATCAGTTCAAAAGAACTGGCATAAACTAACAAAATAAACTAACTGGGCACTTGCAACATACAGGTAGAATACATACTAGCAGAGCGATAGACTCACTACACTTGACAATCATACAAGAGACAAACAGAAATGACTTAAATACCTACATGCACACCCAAGCTGTGTCCCAATTCAGGGGTTGCATGCTTCGAAGTACGCAGCCTTCGCGGCCTTCGAAGGTGACTCCTTCTGAGGGACCTTCGAAGGCCGCATCAACCGTTGTTAAATGAGACAGTCTAGCCTTCGAAGCATTTCCTGGTTGCGTCACCAGCTGCGTCACCAGCCGTCAGTTGGTAGTAACATAGCCGTTGCCTGTCAGTTTGTCGTCAGTTGAAAAACAGATAGAAGGGTTCTAATAAAGCAAAAAATTATCATAATAATGAAGTATAACATATAATAGTGATAATCATAAACGTAGCTCTTTATTCAATCGTTTAACTAGAGTTTGCAGTTTTACAGTCTGGAAATAAAGCAGGGATAATAAAAGTAATAAATATATAAGTAATTAGTAAAAGTATAGGTAGTAATAAGTAAAAGTAATTAAATATAAACCCAATACTTATTACATTTAAATATAAATTCATCGCCGCTTGGTGTCACCATTGTTATTTTCCCGCCACTGAACAGCGGCGCGCAAAGGATCTTGGGATATGCGAGGCCGCGAAGGATACTTGCGGTGCATACTCCAAAAAGAGGGAAAAGAAGTACGCATTTGAAGGCTGCATTTGAAGGAGCCTTCGAAATTGGGACAGCCTTCGCGCCGCGTTGTGACATAATCGACATTCAAATGTGTGCTTCGAAGGATGCAGCCCCTGAATTGGGACACAGCTCCAGGTGAAGGCAGTCAACTAATGGACAGGAAGTTAAACTTGCCAGTTTTTAACAAACATTTAAGGTTTATGTACTTTCCTTTTCATGTGGTTTTTATTATGTTCGGTTTTCTGTACGATGCATTAAAGGGGACCTATTTCACCACCAGGTGTGAGTGTGATTAGCCATTACAAGCCATTTCAAAATCTACCCTACAGTGACATCATCACACGTGGGAGTGTCCACCCAGACGTGATAGACAGATAGATCAGCCTGTAACAGCCTACCCAGTGGACTGTACCAACTGGTAAGCTGATCTATCCATCATACATCTGGGTGGACACTCCCACTTGTGAGGTCACATAGAGGGTAGATTTTGAAATGGCTTGTAATGGCTAATCACACTCACACCTGGTGGTGAAATAGGTCCCCTTTAACTGATCAACTTGGGGGTTGGGGGTAGTAACGGAGTAATATAGTGCGTTACTAACTATATTTTGGTAATATTATTACAGTTACTGAGTCCGGTAATGTGTTACAATCCAAGCTGTCGCACAGGCGGAGGTTTCAAAAAAACAACCCAGGCGCAACAGCCGTAAATAAGGAGGAGATGAAGACGGTTTTAAATCAACAGAAGAAGAAGAAGAAGACGGTTTGGAGATGGCAAGATGGCAACAACAACAACTGATAATTCCACGTTTTCTAAGTGGTTATACTCGCACTATTTGTCGTAAGACTTTTCAGTGTAGGAGGATTCACCCCAAAGCGGAACCGTGTTGGTGATGAACGCTTTCAGTGGCTTCTCCTGTTGCGCTATAACTCATACTGGTATGAAGTAGTTCTTGAGAGCTACGGCTAAGGTCTAACACATACTGTAGTGGTATGGAGTAGTTCTGGAGAGCTAAGGCTAAGGTCTAATGCATACTGTAGTGGTACATAGTTCTGGAGAGCTAAGGCTAAGGTCTAACACATACTGTAGTGGTACGGAGTAGTTCTGGAGAGGCTAAGGTCTAACACATACTGTAGTGTTATGGAGTAGTTCTGGAGAGCCAAGGCTAAGGTCTAACACATACTGTACTGTAGTGGTATGGAGTAGTTCTGGAGAGCTAAGGCTAAATGCTTTCAGTAGTTGTGTTCATTATTGTCAGCTTTAGTTTGGCTGTATATTTTGTCTATTGTCTATAAGACTTTGTTTGGTCCTAACCAAAATTGTAATAGTCTCTAAGCAAGTTCCTTGTAAAGTCTCTGCGGGACAGAAATTAGCCATATTTTTGAAATGTTGAATGTGATTCATTATTTCTGCTGTTCTCATGCTCTTTTTTATTACTGCTATTTCAGGACAGGATATATGCTCAGGTTCTAAAATACTTAATTACAAAACATGCCCTGTCTGGTGGCTGTTAGACCTCATTCTTAAAGTGCACTTTGATTTTATTATTGAAATAGTATAAACTATTAACATGTTTAATTTCATGGAAATTTTACCTTTTTTTAAATCTTTGTGTGGCCGCACATTGACCTGCCTTTTTGGACTTTGGACCTTCCCTTTTGCCTGCTCCTACTGGATTTGTTTGCTACGCGGATTGACTACCTGGTTTGACCTCTGCTTGTTATTAAACACTGTTTCTTCACCTGAACTGTTTTCTGTGTCGTGCTATTGGGTTCTTGCCTGCCATTTTGTGAAACCTGACAATCTGGCCAAAAATGAACCCAGCTGACATTGAGAAAATAAAGCTGGAAATGGCTCTACACCATCATGAGAAGCAATTCACCGCTATGGAGGTGGCTTTCCGGGAGGCTTCTGCACGCCACAACCAACATTTGGAGACTCTGAACGATCAGCTCCAGCAGCTCATGCAGGCCAGTCAAACGCCAGCGGTTTCAACACCCACCAGTCCTTCTGTTCCCCATGGGCGTAGGTTTGGTTTGAAATGTGCTGGGGACAAAGACGCGTTTGGAAGTGCATTTTCAGAAGTGCTGGGTACAATGACGCGCATGCGCATCCCCCCCCCCCCCCCCCCCTTTCGCGCAGGTCATGTTAATTCATAAACATGTATACAAAAATGTGATGACATCCGACACGTTTTATGAATAAGAAAGCCAAGCCTAAATTTTCAAAAAGCATTACACATTTGACACACTGTCTTCTGAAAATAGCCCTACCTAGGTTACGTGTTGAAGTTCAGAGTAAATCAAATGTGTGGCTATGCCTTTTGCTAATACTTTGATGTTATAGTTTCAATTCCCAGTACAATTGACCATACACAGACACACACACACACACACACACACACACACAGAACACAACTTCTATACAACACATTTCGCCAAGATTGAAAAAGCAAAAATATGTGAGGCAAGACTCGCACAGACGAACAAATCACACCACGAGCTGACTGCTCTCAATTCACAATATGCATCCATCCAATCTTCATCAGGCATTCCTGACCAAAACTTCAAAGCATAGCCTATGCCGATATGCAATCCTCATCATCATCACAACTATTCCAGAATTCAGCAATAGATTCAAACAATAATTAAACAAGATACCGACTATCCATGAGTGACCATCTCCAACACCAATGCTTGCTGTACGATTGCAAACCATAACTAAGTTGGTGGCTAGGGCTAACATTAATTGCAACAAGAGATGAGAAGAGTTAAAATAGCCCGCCATCACTTCTGTGCAAAATGCACAAGACAAAACCTAGCCACACCAACACCAGCAAATAAGTAATAAACATATCGCGTCTTACCTTTGTGTCAGTGGTGGTCTGCATATCCATGCTGTGTACAACATTCATTTGTTCTTCTACAGGTTATCACTTTGATATAGTCCATGGGCCATGGCACTAGCAACCTGCTGTATAGGCTAAAATCGATGTCTTGCTCGCCTGACACCTCGGCTCATTGCATCAGAAGTAAAGACTTGGTAGCATATAGATATGATCATAAGATGCCTTGTTTCCTGTCAATGCTGAGCGGTCAGCTCATTTAATAAATAAAAACAAACTACGGTGCCGCAGAGGGGACATATACTGTACACTCACGTCACGACATTCTTTTAAAAAAAGGAGCGCGATTAAGGACTGAGAGAAAGACCTCATCATCATGTCCAAAAGAGCTAGTGGACTGGACATCAGAGCTTTTTTTAAAGCCAAGCAGCCATGTAGCACTAGCCCTACAGTAAGTGTGCCGGTATATTGTTATCGGCCCCACGGCCACCTTGAAACGATGGCTTTCTTTCGCGGTATTATGTAGCGGTGATGGCGGCTCAGCGCCGTCGCTAACACAAGCTGGACGCGACAACGGCCGCACCTGTTTGTTTGGGTCTTTATTTTGGAAAGGCCATGATGTCAACGCGGAGGTATGCTCGGCACGGAGAGAAAGTCCTGGTGCCGGACCGGACCAGTGGTGGCGTAATCGATACACACTGGTTACTCCCCAACCTAGAACTTAGAATGTTACAGTTGTTGCAGTAAACAGAGAAGCGTGCAGGTTGCCCGCAGCAGCAGCACAGCTGTGCCTGGTGCCTGTGCGGATAGAGATTTTTGTGGATCTGTTGGCATCTGTCGCTCAAGAATTAGTGTTATGATCTTTTTTTTTCTTTTTTTTTTTACTAAATTGAGCTCGAGTTTTTAAAAAAAAAAGTGGTGGGTACAAAATGACTCATGACGAAAACTGGTGGGTACGTGTACCCACCGTACCCCCCGTATTCTACGCGCCTGCTGTTCCCACTGTCCCGGGTCCAGAACCCCGCTTAAGTGCTCTGGAGCGCTTTTCTGGAGCTCCAGGTACCTGCCGCTCTTTTCTGACTTTGTGCAAATTGACTTTTGAAATTCAGCCTCTCAAATATCCCACCGAGAGGTCAAGAGTGGCTTTCATGATCACCCAGCTTACTGGGCAGGCTCGGGACTGGGGCACCGCTGAGTGGGATAAGCAGTCGGCTTTCTGTTCTTCTGTTACTGCCTTCTCTGAGGGTCTTTGGAAAGTGTTTGATCATGCTACCCCTGGTCGAGAGGCTGCTCGTGGACTGATAAACCTGGTTCAGGGGAGCCGGAGAGTGACTGATTATTCCATTGAGTTCCGGACACTTGCTGCGGAGAGTGACTGGAACGCTTCCTCCCTGACTGGCGCTTTCTACAACGGCCTTTCTGATGGTATCAAGGATGAACTGGCGGCTCGGGAACCTCCGACAGATTTAGACGTTCTTGTTGCCACGGCCATCCGCATCGACGGACGTCTCCAGGAAAGGAGACGAGCGAGAGCACTGATCAGTACTCCCCGGAGCCTTCCACGTCCTCCAGCGTCACCTCCCACTTCAATGTTTTCTCCTCCCGCCGGTGCCCCTAGAGACCCGGTTGGGCCCATGCAACTTGGCCGGACCAGGCTGTCAGCTGCTGAACGACAGCGGCGCCAAAGGGAGAACTGCTGCATGTACTGTAGGCAGGGAGGTCATTACGTCTCTTCCTGTCCAGTAAAAAGACAGGGCTCACCAGGAATCCAGAGGGCGCTGGTGAGCTATATAGTCAGGTTCACTATGTAATTCTGTGGGGGTTTCGTGGAGATTAGCAAACCTATACATTTTTGGAATCTTCAGACCTTGGGGAATCCAAAAATCCATGTTGCCATTTGCGCAGACACCTGCAAGTCGGCCATTTTGGACTTTCAAAATGGCCGACAGAAAATGCATAATTTCAGGTACCTTAGCTTCTAGACAACCTAGAAACTTACTTAGACATGCTAATCCTATGTTTTCTTGGTCAATGAATCCAATGGTGGCATCAGAATTGTGCTCAGGAACTTGCTCTAGTGCCCCCAATGGGTGGCCAAGGAAATTGCTACACCTCTTAACTGGTCCTACGAAAGCACTGGGACAAAATACCTCAAATCTGTGCATAGGATTATAGAAAGAAGATGACAAACATAAATTAAAGCCAAAATGTTTACTTTCATGTGACAAACATATTATATATCATACAGCAGGCCACAATCAGGGAGAGAGAGTTGGGCCCAGAGCGAGAGATCCAGGGATCCAGGGTCCCGAGAGAGACGGCAGGGGCAGTGGAGGGGCCATGGAGACATTGGGTGCCTGTAGGGAAGGCTGTTGGATAGAAGAAAACACAGCAGAAATTAATGACTGGACAACAGAGGCTAGGGTTGTAAATGTGTATGAATAGTGTGCTAGCCTTACCCGCTTTCACAATTATTCCTCACTGTCCTCACTGTCATTTTCTCCATAGCAGTCTTCATCATTCTCACACTCACCACATAAGCAAAGCTCTGTGCAAGCCAGGTTGTGTCTCCTGCATGAACACCTCTGGGTGGTGCAATGGGTTTTGCAGTGACATCTTACCATTTCTAGAATGGCCTGTGGTGCAGGTGGAGTCCTCGTTGTGGTGGGTAGGATCTTGCCACTGGACTTCAGATAATAGCCATGTTGAAGTGGGTCAAAAAGATTTTGCCTCATTCCAGTTGCTTGGCACCACACCCTACTTTGGACCCGAACACGTTCAATATGTTCTTCAAGGGCACCAACTGTGGGAGGCAACTTACTGCTTTCTGTCAAGTGTTTGCAGAACAGATACCACCTTAGGTCCGGAATGCTACTTATATGGATACTTTTCGGGCAGTATACCAAGCACACAAAGTTCTCCAGTGCATTCTTCGCCTCCTGTGGCAGGTCACCTTCTTCAGAGTTTCATTAGTGTGTGATTAATGTCAACAAGATTGATCAATTCGATCAAGCATGACATTTGCATAGGCAGGTCTGCTGTTTTGCATTTGGCTTCGTCATTGTTGAGAATAAATAATAACATATGTATCAACAGACTGTAATATCCACACATAGCCACAAAGGAATAGAAATAAATATACAAGTTGTATTAACTGCACCTGATCACTAGATGGCGGCACACATAATACACTGGGGGCGGGCGCTCAACACTAGCATATTATGCGTCATAGAGGCCATGCCTGCCCGGATACTACCACACAACACATCCGGGGGGAGGGCAGAAACCCTCTAGGCAGCGCATCCGGATAGATGCCCAGCTAAGGGTCGCTCCACGCGCGTGATTTTTACAATACCCCTCCATTTGTTTCGTAGATTAATATAACTAAAGCTAAACAAATAAAGTGAGTTAAAAGCGTTCCTGTGTCGGGGCCTTCTTCCTCAATGAACATCATTACATCATGGGTATGATTCCTGAGAACTAGAGTTGTTCCGATTCTGATACCAGTATCGGAAATTGCTCCGATACTGCCGAAAATGCTGGCATCGGTATCGGCGACTACTGGAGTCCAGGCACCGATCCGATACCATGTAATGTATTCAATTAGTAATCTAATAGGGGTTATGCGCAACATACTTCTGCATTCTGCGAAACAGGTCTCATCACATCCGGTTCAGGTCCGCTGTACCGCGCTCACATTATTTTATTTATTAATCCGCACTTCCAGATAGGGTGGCCATTCGTCCGGCTTTAGGCCGGACTGTCCGGTTCCCCCCCCCCCCCCCGTCGGCCGTAGGTCCGAGGTGTGTTGCGATCCCCCCGTCGGCCATAGGTCCGAGGCGACTCATAAATGGTCACCCTACTTCCAGACCGTCGCCGGGGCTTCAGAGTAATGTGTCCAAGGAGAGTCTCCCTCTCCCGGACACTCGCTAGCTTTAACCGTTTTTTTTAATTTCTTTTTTCATCCATCTTTTCTTCTCACTAACATTCAGATGTTAAAATCAAATAAAACGCCAACACTAAAAAGGGCTAGCTAGGTTAGCTGTTAACTGTTCTATTTAAAAATAAATGGCTTGAATTTGCTCTATTTATTCATGTTTTACAAAGAGTTTAACCTGAGCCAGGCCTTACCACTATGATAATCATATCACAGTCATGCATGTATGCTATTTTTTTTTATAACATACTGGTATCGGATCGGTACTCGGTATCGGCCGATACCCACAGCACAAGTATCGGTATCGGGAGGGAAAAAATGGTATCGGAACATCTCTACTGAGAACATGAAACACATGGTCTGTCCAGTACTGCTTGTGATACCTGACATCTATTGCATGGGCATCACTGGGCGATATTGCAGTGCTTATTCTTGTCATTAACAAGAATAAGCACTTGCTTATTCTTGTCATTAACACTGGATCTTGGGAAATATCAACTGCCTGCCTGAGTGCCTTCCCTGCAATCTCAGTTCTAAGTTTGAAGAGAGCTTGACCATTATCTGTTTGACAGAAGAAGCACTGGGTGTTGAGTAAAGGATTTGTTGCAGATCTTGTGAAAGGCGTTGAGGTTTGTGGTCTATTGGCTTCCATTTCTGTGCTTGATCTTTTACAGCCACGTTTGTTTTCAGCATAGTGTCCTGAGGACATTGAATATTCAAAGCGGTTTCTGGCTCGCTGTACCTTTGTCTGATGTGTGGCAGAAGAATAGCAGCTTCGATGCCATGTCATTTTCTTTTGAAGCAACATTTCTTTCATACACCCTTGGAGACACCTTTGAATTGCAACAAATTGTCCATCATGTACTCTAGCTCGCTCAAACACCACATCAAGCACTTTCTGGTAGGAATCAATCTTGGGATTGAGAACTAATTCCCCCAGGCTAGCAGAGCCCTGACAGAAAATACAAAGTTTCCAATCAACAGGGTCCTCAGAGTTGTCATTAGGGATTTCATCCATCATGAGTTATACTCTGAAAGTACAAAACAATATATATCATATAAGTCAGGGGCTCCTTCATAAAGTCACCAAAATTGTTAAATTATTAATTATAAATATAAATTATAGATTATTACTATTAGTATTACACCAAGTTAAACTGTAGTTGTTATCATGTTCATCATATCATTTGAAAACGACACAGTAAAGTATTGTGCAAATGATACTACTATTACATAATAATTACATGGTAGTTATAATAGGACTTATCTTAATACTCTGGCTGTCAATAAGAGGTTAGAAAATATATTAAGAAAGCTATAAGAACTCTAACAATACATAGATAACTATGTTGCAGAATAATCTACTGTAGTTAGCAACTGTAGGCCTAACAGTGACACTTTTGACACTGTAGTGGACTGAGTTTTTAAGCTAGCAAGCTAGCTTAACTAGCTATGTAATCTAGCTAGCCATGTAGCTTGGCACTGTAAAAAAATGTTTATTCAAGACATTTTTTGCTATAGTATGAAATAATCTTGACATTAGACTTACCTGTCATCGGTCTGTTGGACTCAGTTCAACCTCGAGACACAACAGTTATAAACAAAGTTGAACACGTCAGCTGTGTTACAGTTGTGCACTCTAACAGGGCAGGCTAGGTAGGAGTTTGATGCACAGTAACAAAACTGTGATTTATCCAAGTTTGTTCTTAAATATATACATTTAGGTCTAAAATCAACAGTAATAATGTAAAATACCAGATCTAAGTTTATCATGCATATATAAGACTATACATTTGTTTTGTTTATTAATGTTAACATACAGTTCACAGACAAAGATATCTTACAATAGTCTCCCTTCATTTTTTACATTTTTAGATGAATAACAAAAACACACATGAATGAAATATAATGAAATATTATGCATATGTGACTTGCGGGAGGCAGTAAGCCTAGCCTAAGGAGGATTAGGGTAGCAATTTCCTTGGCCACCCATTGGGGGCACTAGAGCAAGTTCCTGAGCACAATTCTGATGCCACCATTGGATTCATTGACCAAGAAAACATAGGATTAGCATGTCTAAGTAAGTGTCTAGGTTGTCTAGAAGCTAAGGTACCTGAAATTATGCATTTTCTGTCGGCCATTTTGAAAGTCCAAAATGGCCGACTTGCAGGTGTCTGCGCAAATGGCAACATGGATTTTTGGATTCCCCAAGGTCTGAAGATTCCAAAAATGTATAGGTTTGCTAATCTCCACGAAACCCCCACAGAATTATGTTTTTTTAACATAGTGAACCTGACTAATATCAGGAACTCTGAAATGCTCTCTCATTCACTACTTCACGCCCAGCTCAACTGTAATGGACAATCACACACTGTCTCTGCCCTCATTGACTCCGGGGCCGACACCAACCTTCTGGATCGTGGTCTTGCCATGCAGCTGGGTATTAACAAGGAACCCTTGGTCAAGCCTATCGAGGCTACTGCTCTGGATGGGCGCCTCCTCTGCACAGTAACCCACCGCACTGTTCCTCTTCATCTGGGAATATCAGGTAATCACTTACCTTTCACCTGATAAATGCTCCTCAGCAGCCAGTCATCCTGGGGTTTCCTTGGTTAATAAAGCATAATCCACATATTGACTGGATGACTGGTTCCATTCTACAATGGAGTGAACATTGTCACGCGGTCTGTCTGAAATCTGCTTTGTTACCTGCCTTCAACACCTCTTCCTCTAATGAGCTCCCAGATCTCTAAGGTGTCCCATCCAAATACTATGACTTAAAGGTGTTTAACAAAGTACGGGCCACCTCGCTTCCCCCACGCCGCCCATACGATTGTGCCATTGACCTCCTCCCTGGCTCATCACCGCCAAGGGGGAGACTCTTTTCTCTGTCAGCCCCTGAAACCAAGGCCATGGACAAATACATTAACAACTCACTGGCAGCAGGCATCATCCGTCCCTCTTCATCTTCTGCTGGAGCTGGATTTTTCTTTGTGGATAAGAAGGACAAATCCCTCCGACCCTGCATCGATTACCATCGATTTGCATCGATTTTAACAGGTTAAAAACATTAAAAACTCACTCATCTCTTCTGCATTTGAACTGTTGCAATGGGCTTCTGTGTTTACCAAGCTTGATCTCAGGAATGCCTATCACCTTGTTCGCATCCGGGAGGGGGATGAGTGGAAAACGGCGTTCAACACCCCTAGGGGCCACTATGAGTACCTGGTTATGCCTTTCGGACTCACTAATGCTCCTGCAATATTCCAAGCCTTAGTGAATGATGTGCTCCGGGATTTTCTCAATGTGTTTGTGTTTGTATATCTTGACGATATCCTCATCTTCTCAAAGTCTGAACAGGAACATGTGCAGCATGTCCGCAGTGTTCTCCAGAGACTGCAGCTGGGATAAATCCCCAGCGAGGAAGGCAGAGACGGACTGCTGCAGTCCGTCTCCGCCTTCCTCGCTGAGGATTCATCCCACCTTCCATGTCTCCAAGGTCAAACCCGTTAAGGAGAGCCAGCTCCAGCCCTCCTCCAGACCCCCGCCCCCCCCCCGCCTCATTGGGGTCCTGCTTACTCTGTCCATCGTCTCATCAAGTCGCGACGGCGGGGAAGGAGTTTTCAATACCTTGTCGATTGGGAGGGTTATGGCCCTGAGGAGCGCTCATGGGTTCCGGCTCGTAACATCTTGGACCCTGACCTCATCTCAGCTTTCCATAGGGACTATCCTGACCAGCCCGGTGGGACGTCAGGAGCTGTCCCTAGAAGGGGGGGTTCTGTCACAACTTCAGCCAGGCTTTAGTTCTTCATTTGTCTGTTGAAAAGCTGTCTGTTTCCTGTTTTGCCACACTAACTCATGTAATTTCAGACTCTGCAACGCCTGCCCCACCCCCATACTCACCTGCTCCTCATCAGCTAATCAGCCCCTCAGTTTATGTACCGGTCCATTTCCCTAAGTTCTTTGCCAGATTGTCTAGTGTGTTTACCTAGCTCTCCAGTATCCAGTCATTCTGATTGTGATTCTGATCCTGCCTGTTCGTGTATTGACCTGCCTTTTTGGACTTTGGACCTTCCCCTTTGCCTGCTCCTACTGGATTTGTCTGCTACGCGGATTGACTACCTGGTTTGACCTCTGTTTGTTGTTAAACACTCAGTGCGTTTACATGACACTCAAGAAAGTCGACTTATTGGCTTAGTCCAACTATGATTGGATTACTAAGATGCATGTATACACCTTAGTCGAGCTATACGAATCGAATTGGCTTACTCATAGTCGAGTTAAGACCCCTAGATAATGCGATTCATAGTCGAGCTAAGCGTGCATGTAGCCAATCGAATTGGCTTATGCGTTGATTTGCGTTCTGCGCATGCTCGAGATCTTTTCCCGGGGCCGTGAGCCGGAAGTAGAAGGAGACGATAGTCTTGTTGTTGTTGTCGCCGCCGTCGGATAAGGGATAATGAGGAACGGCGATTTATTTAGCCGCGGGAGCGCGCATGGCATGCATTCATTAAAGGTGGAAGCACACGGACACTACGCTTCGATTTCACCCAAGGCTGAATTAAAAGTACATGTTTTTCTAAATGTGGGTCATCAACGAGGTTGTAAAGTAGTAACTTCGGGCACATCTGTCAAAATAAATGTTTTTTTCTCCCGACGTGTTTACGATCTTTATTCATTCATTGCGCCGCGGCAGGGAATGTATAAGGACGGGCGGCGGAGGGGCTGTTCTGGTGGGAGAAATATGTTTTCAGCAGACAGCTGTCAACTAACTTTGGGTCGGCGATTTATTTAAAAAGCTGGCGCAGAAGATGGAGGAAGCCGGTGCCGTGCCAATGTAGTTACCCCCTATAAGGAGTGTATCATCATCAACGTGCATTCAGTACACACTACGCTTCGATTTAACCTAAGGCTGAATTAAAAGTCCATGTTTTTCTAAATGTTGCTCATCAACGAGGTTGTAAAATAACTACGATCTTTATTCATTCATTGCGCCCCGCGGCCGAACTGACGGGGGTATTCTCTGATATTATGAATCTTACAGACTGCGTCGGGTTCTCCGACTCTCTGGTACTTCCACAACAAGTAAAGACTCCTAGTCGGGTTTATCTCGCCCATGGGGAAAAGGAATTGGGAAAAGGAATGGGGAAATTAACTTTGGCTTTGACTCTCTGAAGTCCAGATTGAAAGGCGACATGGAGGAGAAAGCGATGTTTCAGCAGACAGCTGTCGATATCATTTCTCCGACGCTCCATTGTTCCTCTCGGTCGTATGCGGACTGCTCCGCCGGCAGAGCAGCCGGAGGAGTCGGCATACGACCGAGAGGTCGGAACAATGGAGCTTCGGAGAAATGATATATACCCGAAATGAACTGACAGCTGTCTGCTGAAACATTGCTTTCTCGAATGAGTTTGTTGTTGCTGGTGACGTAAAGAGGTCAACCGGTGGCTCTATTAGCACTAGTTGAAATGGGCACAGCGCCACCTATCGTACCGGGGCATTACAATTGAGGTCCAATTGAGGAGCATAATCGAGCTATGGCTTTAATCGAATTAAGCTGTGCATGTAAACGTACTGACTGTTTCTTCACCTGAACTGTTTTCTGTGTCATGCTATTGGGTTCTTGCCTGCCATTTTGTGAAACCTGACAGTCTGGACCCTTCCTTAACCCAGAGTGCAGTGTATAACCCAGTGTGCAGTGTATAACCCAGTGTGCCGTGTATACATGAGTTTGTGATGTATAACTTAGTGTGCAGTGTCTAACCCAGCGTGCAGTGTCTAACCCAGCCTGGTCAACCAGCTGGCTCTCATACTGACGGTGAATATTCTGGTCCGCCGTGAATAAAAGGTTGTAGAGTGGAATAGAATTGCAAAGTATAACTGCGTTTATTTTACAGTGTGAGATATAAGATTATGTACTTTGGCTCAAGCAAGGTGCCCCTGCGACAAAGTGGGGAAGATTATATAGAAGTAGGGCGTGTTCTTTTTAGCAAAACGTGTCTGTGTGTGTGGAACAATATATGGTATTCTCAACTGTGGTCTGGTTAGAGCTCTAGGTCAAGGCCCGTGCACCAGGTGTGCATGCTAGGCAGAATATGAAAAAGAATGACTTGTAATGGAATTTTCCATCATCAATACTTAATTGTCATTGTCACCCCTTTGTTACTTTCTAACTTATACAAACACTTCCGTGTCACCTTGAATGTGGTTTTTAAAGTGTTCTCAATTAAATTGTTAGATTTTGTCATACAAAAGCCTCTGTTCCTCACCTTTAATGGAAACCCTGTGTGGGGATTTAGGCTAGAATGGTTAAACTAAGTGAAGTTCTTGGTCTCTCACCCTAAAGAGAGTGGCGATGTCATGTTGTACGGTTAATCTAAGCTATTGCTAGTACAGGTCACAACTATATCAGTCACCAGTTTCAAACAGGAAACAAGGACCAAGTGAAGCCACTTTGTAAATGATTTACGGCTAATATAATGAATGGACTGTGAATACGTGATTCAGATGACATATTGGTTGAGACAATAATTGCAGGAGTGAGGGAAATGCAAGTCCAGGAAAGACTGTTTGATAAAGGTGAAGACAACACTAGAAAAAGCTACAGAAATCCCTCAACATTTCTGAAATGTCAGAAAAACAAGTCAGTCGGAGAAGAAGATTCCTAACAGTACTAGTACTAACAGTATTTACTGAAACAAAGTACTCAAACACCTACACACAGGAGAGTTGGAACATTCTAAGAGTACTACGGCTCCAACCAAAAGCTGAAGTAAATACATGAACTATGAAACAAGCGCAGAGTTTGAAATTGTGCATATACAAGAATGTGCTTAGCCTCAGCACAGCTGAGGCTTTAGGCCTGATAATACTAATTCAATAAAGAATACTACTGAAGAAAACATACCAAGTACTATAGGTGATGCTTTAACACAGTATAGCGGTCGAACTGGATGATTTTCCAGAATGAATACACACCACAGGAACCCTGCCAGGAACCTACATGATCGAAATTGATCCAGATGTAAAGGGCGTGGTCCATCCTGTGCGTTGTTAGCCTGCCACACTCAGAGATAAAATAGTGGAAGAAATACATGAAACGACGGCTACATCACCAAAGTTGACCAACCTACTGAGTGGGTGAGCTCTATGTAGCAGCAGTACGTAATGGCAAGATAAGAATTTGGATAGATTAAAGTGACTTGAATAAAGTAATCAAGAGGGAACACCACTCAATGCAAAGTAGTTTCCACAATGCCCGGTGCCATAGTTGTGTCAGACTTGGATGCTGAATCTACAATCTGAGGAAAAACTTCAGTAAATGTCACATTTGTCCCAAATATGGCTCTGTTGCCATATTTGGGACATCAGATAACAGCAAATAGTCTCAAGCCAGACCTGGCTAAAACAGGCTGTGCAAGATGTCAAAGATGTCAGGTTAGAATGCAACCTTATCCCTGCAACAACAAACTGCAGTTGTACTTAAGCCACACAGTGCTCCACATTCTTATTTGATGCTCTGCGGAGACAGAGAATACTGGCGCTGTCAACACCTTCAAACAAGTACTGCAGCTGTGACCCGTCCTCATCACTCGATATGTATTGAGCCTAGCTGAACAACCAGAACCGTCCAACTGAGAAGGAGCCACAACCTGTACCTCCTCCTGAACCACCACAACCCACTCGACCCTGGCCAGCTGAGCAGTATTTTACATGGCGGGGGCAGAGTTAGGAAGCCTCCTGATAGACTAAATCTATAGATAGGGACAGGTGTGGTAAAGAAACCTTAAATAAATGTACTGGTTCCTCTCCTTTCATGGTACTTGTGGAGGTGTATGTGGAGTGTGTGTTGTTGATGGCTGGTTTACAGCCTCACCTGGCCGGAGTCAGACTGATTGGACTCTGGCTGGGTGGGGCTGCACACCTGTGGTGCATGAGCAATCATGGCACCCAGGATAAACCAGCCATCAACACACACACTCCAGGAGGAGCACTGTCATGACAAGTTGTACCATCAGCTCGGCATATAACATCTGCCTGAAACTCCGAATAAACACCTTGCAACAACATCTACCTGTGTCCTGTGTCGGAGGGCCCCAAGGAAAGCCACTTAGGTGGCGTGTGGCCGGACAAACCCTGCCACACTGGCGCCCAACGTGGGGCTCCTCCGACCAGGACGGGACACGGAAGGGCTGTCCAAAGCTGCACTGGAGCCACCAGCCGCGGCAGAGGACAGCCACCCCAGCACCAGCTCCCCCTGAACGGCAGCGACGGCCAGCGGAGGAGCGGGGAGGCAGCGCAGCTACCGCCACCGGCAACCGTCTGTCGCTAGCCTCCCCCGGATCCAGCCTGGAGCAGCCCAGGCCAGCCGCCCCTCTGCCAGGGGACCAGGAGCCCAAGGCCCCATGCTCCAGGAGGAGATGGGGGGGATCATGCCTCGTCGCCCTGGTGGAGGGGGGTGACTACAGACTGTTCCAGGCCCTCCGAGAGCTACCTCCGCGGCCCAGCTGTCGGGCCTCCTCCGGAACCCATCCAGCCAGCCCCTGCAACCAGCTAGCCCTGAGACACCTCCGCCAGCTGGAGCAGCAGCCCCAGGCCTCCGGTCTCCGGGACAGAGGGGGAGGGTGGGGTTGGCGTGTGACACTGGGGAGGTGTGGAGGTAGTGGGGTTTGGGGGGTTGTTTATTTTTTTTTTAGGTATGGCAACCCTGAAGAGTCCAGGGCCCAGTTTCCCGAAAGCGTCGTTAGCCTAAGTGGTTCGTTAAGTTCGTCGTACGACCATCAGACAGTTTTCACACCGTTTCCCGAAAGCATCGTTGCGTAACGACCGTCGTTAAGACGCTCGTAGCTAACGAGAGCTCCAGCTTTCCTCGTAACGCGCTACGAGCGTCTTAACACATCCAATACCACTGAATGTCCAGCTGGTGACGCTAAAGTTACGATAGGCTATATAGTTAAGTCTATGTTATACCATGGTCTGGGTGAATACTCGATTCTGATTGGTTGAAGATAATCTTATCTTTGATGTACACCTAGGAAAGATGTTGACTATGGCTATGAAGATATAAAGTATTATTAATTGATTAAATATTAACAGAAATGAATGGACGACGCGGAGGCGTGAACCGCGGAGGACGGTTCTGTTAATGGACACCTCGAAGGGCATTATCCCGTTTATACTTACGAAAGAAAGAAATATTTAATCAATTAATAATACTTGAATGTGTTTTAGAGTTAAAATCGTGAGGTGTTTTTTTTTTTTTTTACAAGTCGAGCGGACTATTTAATATCTTCCGTATGCAGCGTTGCCAAGCAACGTGGCCATAGCATCTTCATAGCGTCAACTTCTTTCGTAGGTGTACTTTTTAACCTACACCCTCCAGCCAATCAGAATCGAGTATTCACCCAGACCATGGTATAATATGTATTTCAGCACCGTGTCAGTGGACAGGTACAAGGCTACGATCGATCGTTAGATCTGTGCACGCGCGTTCATGTTAAGAGGAGTTTCGGGAAACGCACGGAAAAAAATAACGATCGTTCGAAAGATGATTCGTAAGATGGCTCGTAAGATGGATCGTACATCGTTATCGGGAAACTGGGCCCTGGTTTTTTGTAGGTATGGTAACCCTGTTCAGAGTCCGGTATGTGTTTTTTTTTCTGTTTGCTTGGATGGGGGATGGGGGGGGGAGTAGGCGAGGCTGGGGATTCTCCCCGGCCTCAATCTGGTGTTGGGGATATGTGGAGGTGTATGTGGAGTGTGTGTTGTTGATGGCTGGTTTACAGCCTCACCTGGCCGGAGTCAGACTGATTGGACTCTGGCTGGGTGGGGCTGCACACCTGTGGTGCATGAGCAATCATGGCACCCAGGATAAACCAGCCATCAACACACACACTCCAGGAGGAGCACTGTCATGACAAGTTGTACCATCAGCTCGGCGTATAACATCTGCCTGAAACTCCGAATAAACACCTTGCAACAACATCTACCCGTGTCCTGTGTCGGAGGGCCCCAAGGAAAGCCACTTAGGTGGCGTGTGGCCGGACTAACCCTGCCACAGTACTGTTTGTTTAATTGAAGTAAAACATAGTCTTTATTTTACTATTGTTCCAAGAAAGCCAAGGACACATTGTGATGTATATTTATATTTATTGTAATTGTTAGTTTTATTAGGGGGCGAAGCACAAAGTGCGAGGCACCCTATTGTAATTGTTAGTTTTATTATTAGGGGGCCAAGCACAAAGTACGAGGCACCCTATTGTAATTGTTAGTATTATTAGGGGCCCAAGCACAAAGTGTGAGGCACCCTATTGTAATTGTTAGTATTATTAGGGGCCCAAACACAAAGTGTGAGGCACCCTATTGTAATTGTTAGTATTATTAGGTTGGCCAAGCACAAAGTGCGAGGCCCCCTATTGTAATTGTTAGTTTTATTATTATTATTATTATTATTATTAGGTGTTCACAGAGTATCTTTGTTATAGTTGTAGGCGACTTCAACAGGGCAAATCTTAGCGGTGGAAATAGTGGTGGATTTCAGGAGGAATGCAGCTCCACCCCCTCCCATCATGCTGGGGGACACCCCAGTGACCACTGTAGAATCCTGGAGTTGTCCATCTCCCCAAGGACAAGGCCAAGCTGCAGCGGGTGATCCGCTCGGCTGAGAGGGTGATCGGCACCTCTCTACCCTCCCTCGAGTCCCTCCACAACACCAGGGCTGTGAGAAGGGCAAGGAAAATTATGGCTGACCCCTCACATCCAGGTTTTGCCATGTTTCAGTTGCTCCCTTCCGGAAGAAGGCTTCGGCTCCCGAGAACTGCAAAATCCCGGCATCGCCTGAGCTTTTTCCCCACGGCCGCCAGGCTGCTCAACGAGAGCCCAATACCCCTTCAGCACCTATCGATCCATCGCACTGTTGTCTTGTCTATCGTGTCTTGTCTTATGTCTTGTCTGTCAACCACATCCGTGCATGACTGGCTGTAAAAAATTCCAATTGTGTCTTACACTATATGGCAATAAATTGAACCATTGAACCATTGGATACCTATTGTATATGTAGGAATTGTTACTATTGTTACAAGAAAGCCAAGGACACATTGTGATTTATATTTTTTGTAATTGTTAGTTTTATTAGGGGGCCAAGCACAAAGTCCGAGGCACCCTATTGTAATTGTTAGTTTTATTAGGGGGCCAAGCACAAAGTCCAAGGCACCCTATTGTAATTGTTAGTTTTATTATTATTATTATTATTATTATTATTAATTCAAATCGATTCAATTTTATTTGTATAGCGCCAATTCATAACAGAAGTTATCTCAGGACACTTTTCAAATAGAGCAGGTCTAGACCAAACTCCTTATAGCATTTACAGAGACCCAACAGTACCACCATGAGCAAGCACTTGGCGACGGGGGCAAGGAAAAACTTCCTGTTAAAAGGCAGAAACCTCGGACAGACCCTTCGGCTCTAGGTGGGTGGTCATCTGCCTTGACCAGTTGGGGTGAGAGAGAGAGAGAGACAGAGAGAGACAGAGACAGACAGAGACAGACACACACACACACACAACAACTACATCAATACACTAATGAACATGAAGAAGATGATGACGACGACAGCAGCAATGGGAACGCAGACACCTCTTTGCGGCAGATGGATTTTGCCTTAACAAGTCAGGAGTACAGCTGTTAAGCTACAACATTTTTGATTTTTTGCATCACCAGCAGCCCCTGCCAAGGACAAGAGGCGAGGCAAATCCAAAACAACAGATAAGACAGCCTTCTGGACAAAAACTGCTACCGCCTGAGATAAGGAGTGACCATGAAGGACAGCACACCGAGAGAGGGTTTTAACATCATCATCCTTATCCCAACACGAGGAGCTTCCGCCAGCCCCAACAACCCAACATGAGGAGTCTCCCCCAGCCCCAACAACCCAACAGGAGGAGTCTCCCCCAGCCCCAACAGCCCAACAAGTGGAGTCTCCCCCAGCCCCACCAGGAGACTCCTAACTTTCACCCACTGGGACCCCATCCAGCCTTTCATTCTCTCCACGCAGTCCGGATTCCCCATTCCCCCATTTCCAACTCACACCACGCCCAAATCCCATTTTTTCTCCCCTAAATCCCCCTCCTCATCCAGCCCCACGTCACAGAGCCCCCCCCCACCTCCTCTGACTCAGATAATCTGTGAGTCGGACTGATACGTGCCGGGTCCAGGCTGCAATACTGATACCAATAATGTTCTCCCCCAGGAAGTCAGGGCCCTATGGAGTTCAGATAGCCTTCTCAATCCCTGTGATGACAGGTAACAGAAGAATGGTTAAACTGGTGAGAAATAAAAAGGGTAAATCTGCCAATTTATTAAATATAGCATGTCAACCTCGAAATATACCAGTGTCTCCTGCTATCTCCACAAGATTAGCTCTACTCAATATCAGATCACTAGTCAACAAATCACTGTTAGTTAATGACATCATTATGACCTATGATCTAGATTTTTTACTTCTTAGTGAAACATGGCTGACTGAAGGTAGCTGTTGTGCTATTCTCAATGAGGCAGCACCAACAAATGTCAGTTTTATGAACAAGTGTCGAACTGGTAAGAAAGGCGGGGGAGTTGCTGCCATCTTTAAATCTGTATTTCAGTGCAAGGAAATTACGTTAGGTGATTTTAGCTCTTTTGAATATCTCTGTTTTTTACTAAAAGGTGATCCAAAAGTCCTTTTTTTAATCATTTATAGACCTCCAAGATACTCAGGAAAATTCATTGATGAGTTTGCTGAACTGCTGTCAGTTATCTGCATTGATTACAACTTTTTTATCATAACAGGGGATTTTAACATTCACGTAGACAATAACATGGACAGTAATGCCAAAGAACTCTCTGCTCTACTTGACACTTTTGGCCTCTTGCAACATGTGAAAGGGCCCACACACACTCAAGGCCACACTCTGGATCTGGTTATCTCTAAAGGTGTTAACATTTCTTCTGTTGATGTTAAGGACTTGGCTCTTTCTGATCATTTCTGTGTGTTCTTTGACTTACAGATCATTCCAAATGTTCAGTTAACCTCTGTGTCTGTTAAGAGAAGGTACATAAATGAGAATACCAGTGCAATGTTTATGGAGGCTATAGCTATGTCACCAACTGTGAGTGCAGAGTCAGTTGATGAACTCCTAGATAAATTTAACTGGAAAATCTCAAATGTCATGGATGCTGTTGCACCTATTAAAACTAAGACAACCTTGATCAGAAAGAAAACACCATGGAGGAACACTATGATGGTAAAGGCTTTAAAAACAGAATGCAGGAAAGCAGAGTGTAAGTGGAGAAAAACTAAACTCCAAATTCACCATGACCTCTACAAAATAAGTCTTTGTAATTTTAACTATGAGTTACTCAAGGCTAGACAGCGACACTTTTCTGAAATTATTAATAAGAACATCAACAACACTCGCACTCTATTTGCTATGGTTGATAAGCTGACAAACCCCCCTAAACAGATAGCTCCAGAACTCCTTTCCACAGCAAAATGCAATGAATTTGCTTGCTTTTTCAGTGAAAAAATCCAGTCCATAAGGTTAAATATTAACACAAATCAACAAAACAATAAAATAACACAATCCCTAAGACCTCCCAGGAATAACTCAACTGCGATGTCAGAATTTAATACAGTTGACCAAAAAAACATAGAGGAAACAGTTCAGCATCTAAAACCATCAACATGCTGTCTTGACACAATGCCATCAGACTTTTTTAAAACTATTGTGAACTCTGTCCAAATAGATTTGCGACAAATACTAAATAGCTCACTTCAATCGGGCACGTTTCCTAAATCCCTAAAAGTAGCTGCCATTAAGCCACTCTTAAAAAAGCGATCGCTGGATGCTTCCATGTTAACCAACTACAGACCTATCTCAAATCTTCCTTTTATAGCCAAGCTCGTTGAGAAAGTGGTTTTTAATCAACTCAGCAATTTCTTGAATTCCAGTGGCCTTTTCGACAAATTTCAATCAGGCTTCCGACCTCACCACAGTACAGAAACAGCTCTTATTAGAGTGTTAAATGATATTAGGTTAAACACTGACTCAGGCAAGGTGTCAGTTCTGGTCCTGTTGGATCTCAGTGCTGCATTTGACACTGTGGATCACAGTATATTGTTGAACAGGTTGGAAACTTGGGCAGGACTCAGCGGAACAGTCCTAGAATGGTTCAGGTCCTACTTGGAAGAGCAGAGTTATTTTGTGACCATTGGAAGTTATGAATCCAATCGAATGGCTATGACATGTGGAGTTCCTCAGGGGTCAGTTCTTGGACCCCTTCTGTTCAGTCTATATATGCTGCCTTTGGGTCAAGTTCTGCAGAACTCTAATGTAGACAATCACAGTTATGCAGATGACACGCAGATATACATAGCACTGTCCTCAGATGACTACAGTCCAATACAGTCATTGTGTCACTGTTTAGAGCAAGTAACAAATTGGATGAACCAAAATTACCTTCAATTAAATCAGGACAAAACTGAGGTAATTGTTTTTGGCAATAAAGAGAAGAGGATTGCCGTCAGTAAACATCTCGAGTCACTCTCTCTAAAAACTAGGGACCAAGTCAGAAACCTTGGCGTGCTGATAGACTCAGATTTGACCTTCAGCAGTCATATCAAATCCATCACCAAAACAGCCTTCTATCAGCTTAAGAACATATCCAGAGTGAAGGGTTTTATGTCTCAAACAGACCAGGAGAAGTTGATTCATGCTTTCATCTCCAGTAGACTCGACTACTGTAACCAGGGCTCCAGAGTGCGACCTATTAGGTCGCATATGCGACCTAATTTCTTAAGGTGCGAGTTAAAATGTAACGAGGTCGCTCCGGTGCTACTTGCAGGAGGACGAGTGAGAAAAAAGTTTTTTGTTTTTTTTCTTTCTCTCCCCACTCCGCTCCTATGTTGGTGCATTAATGGTTGTGGTTGATAATAAAATATTACTTTCTGGCTCATTCCTGCGAGTCCTATCTCTCCTCTCTCTCTCTCGCTCCCTGTCTGCCTGCCTGTCTGCACATGTTATGTGCACAGTCATGCGCGCGCGCGTACACGCAGCGCGCTCACTGAATGATCGCGCTAAATTAAAAAAAATTAAACAAAGCAGATATGAAGCGGTCGATAGTAGATTATTTTGCACCAAAGCATGAGTGTCGTGCAGTCCTGCCGTGGACGGCTGGTCTCCCCCCTTCCCGTGGGAACCTCCGAAAACGGCGACGCCGCCTCGCACTACGCAGCGCGGACCGCACAGTTAGTTCCCCGACTCAGCTTCGGGGCCGTGGCGAGCACTTCCAGGTGCGGCCCGATTACTACGGTTTTCTACGGCCATCCTGGTTGATCCCATACACATATATACGTAGACGCCTCATGACGTGCTGGAACGTAACCCAGCGTCGCCGCCATATTGGTTGGGGCCACCCCCCCCCCCCTGAAAAATATGGTGCTACCTAATTTGTTTTGGTGCTACTAGTTAGTCTGGAGCCCTGACTGTAACGGTCTTCTGACTGGACTCCCACAAAAAAGCATTAAACAGCTGCAGCTCATTCAGAATGCTGCAGCTCGAGTTTTAACCAGAACAAAGAGATCAGAGCACATTACTCCAGTTCTAAAGTCTTTACACTGGCTCCCAGTCAGCTATAGAATAGATTTTAAAGTTATGCTACTGGTCTACAAATCACTGAATGGTTTAGGTCCAGAATACATGAATGACATCTTAGTAGAATACAAACCCAGTAGGGCTCTGAGATCTACTGACTCAGGTCAGATAGTGAAGCCCAGAGTTCAAACTAAACATGGTGAAGCAGCTTTTAGCTGTTATGCTGCACAAAACTGGAACAAACTTCCAGCCAAACTGAAATCAGCCCCAACTGTGAACATTTTTAAATCCAGGTTAAAAACACTTCTCTTCTCCTGTGCTTATGATTGAGCTTGTTCACAGCACTTTAAATTGTACATTTTAATTGCACTATGTCCTTTTAAATCATGATTTTATGCTGCTCTTATAGTATTTTATTTCTTTCTATTCTTCTGTAGTTGTTTTTATTTATTATTATTTATTTATTTATTTTTAAATTTTATTTCAATTCTTATTGTTTTATGTAAAGCGCATTGAGTTGCCATTGTGTATGAAATGCGCTATATAAATAAAGCTGCCTTGCCTTGCCTTGCCTTGCCAATGATGGGTGACAGCGAGCAGCAACAACAGTAACTGTAGCAATGATAATACTTAATAATAACTAATAATAATGACAATAATATCACTGATATTAGCAATGGCAGTAAAGCAGGACCATGGCAGGAGGCTCTACCAGGATCCATGAGAACCTGCGAGACTAGAAAACACAAGAACTCCGGGGAAGAAGTGAAGTTAGTAACATGCATTAATGGGACATGAATGTGTGCAGAAAGAGAGAGAGAGGAGCTCAGTGCACCATGGGAAATCCCCCGATAGTCTAGGCCTATAGCAGCATAACTAAGGGATGGTTCAGGACTCACCTGATCCAGCCCTAACTATAAGCTTTATCAAAGAGGAACGTCTTAAGCCTACTCTTAAATGTGGAGAGGGTGTCTGCCTCCCGAACCACAACTGGAAGCCGGTTCCACTGAGATTGGTAACTGAAGGCTCAGGAACCACAAGTAGCACTGCATTCAGAGAACGCAGTGTTCTAGTGGGGTAATAGGGTACTATGAGCTCTTTGAGTAGCCTAGAAATCTAGACGCCCCTAGCGGCAGCAAATTTAATTTCCAGCCAGGGGGTCTAGCCCTTCGCCCTCGTCGTTTTTCGGTGCTGGAAACAGAAAATCTGTCAGGCCAATCACAGCATGAGCGGCGGAATCGGAAGCCGGGCTACCTAATGACGACAGAGTTGTGACGGTTCTGTGTTAGAGGTGTTCTGTGTTATTCTGGCAAAAACGGTTGTTGGGCTCCATTCTCTCAAGATTGTTTGCTTACAGTTTCCACAATACACTTTCTTCTTACTATTCTTCCACAATCCACCATACAGAACACTTCCCCATGGACTAATTTCCGTCGCTCTGACTACGTCACCTTCTTCGTTGCTCTGATTGGTTGTAGCGCTATCCTATTGCGTACAGAGGGAACTTGAAAGACAACCGTTTATCCCGCCCACACTGCCAGACCCTACATCTTTCTGATGTGGGTCTGGCTTGCCAGGCTACTCTTTGAGATATGAAGGGGCCTGATCATGAAGAGCTTTATAGGTGAGGAGGAGGATTTTAAATTCTATTCTAAATTTTACAGGGAGCCAGTGCAGAGAAGCTAGTACAGGAGAGATGTGATTTCTTTTCCTAGTTCCTGTCAGTACTCGTGCTGCAGCGTTTTGAATTAATTGGAGCATCTTAATGGACTTATTAGGGCAACCTGATAATAAATAGTTGCAGTAATCCAGCCTTGAAGTAACAAATGCATGGATTAGTTTTTCTGCATCTGTCTTTGATAGGATGCGTCCAGGGACGTGCACATGATTATAGGGGGGCAGGGGCTCAAAGTCAGAAAAGGGCAGCATGTGCGCGCACCAATTTTTTTTTTCCGGTCCTTTACACAAGATGGAAATTAATGTAAAAATTAAAAAACAAAGTACTAATAATAAGCTAACTACTTAGCTGTGTGTCCTGTGTAGGTGAAAGTGAAATGAAATCACCATTTCTTTTGTGTCAACAAACTGTCAACATGAGTTTATCCACATTATCATAGGCTTGGAAGACATGCAAAGCAATAAAACAATAGTTTATTATTAGGCTATGTATTGTTGAAGATAAGCACTTTAATATTGAACATTGATCAATGAAAAAAATACAAAAATAAATTCAATGTGAAAATCAGTCCTTCCTCCCTTAAATGCTGAAATTACTATATTATTATTATTATTATTATTATTATTATTATTATTAGGGACCGAGCCAGTAAAACTGGAAAGGTCCCTTTTGAAATTGCTTCGTTTATTATTTTAGCGACTTTCCCGGCGATTTTGACCATCTCAACGTATACATTTGACTGTTTTTATTTGGCAAAGTTCTCGGGGCTGGTGAAAAATTATATATTCTATGTTTCACTTTCATGTCGCACACTTGGAAGACCACTAGGTGGTGCTGTTTTTGAGCAAAATCCGTAACGCTCATAACTCCCGCATACTTTGTCGCACATTCATAAAGCTTATATCCATACATGCAGGAATCATTGCTGCACCTCCTCATATAGGCCACGCCCACTTCCGCCTACAATTTTTTTCCGCTAGAGGGCGAAAAAATACTACGTCTACGGGTTCCAACTATGCGCCTTTTTCCGATTCGCACAAAACTTCACACGTAGCATCTCCAGACTGTACCATGAAAATAAGTAATTGAAAGTATTTTGATATTTCAAAAAATACGCACGCTATAAAATATTATATTTGTGTAAATATTACGTCAAAAAAACAAGTGGTCCATTTCTCCACTTTGGTATGTTTGTTCGACACCAAACTTTGGTCAATAGTTCCTTATATCTTCATTAAGCATCGTACACATTTTCAGACCATCACCACTAGGTGGCGCTCTTTAAAATTAAGAAGTTTATATCTCCACATCGGCAAGTGCGATTTAAACCAAACTTGGTACGATGATAGCCCATGGCTCCCTGAGGCTCCCGTCAAAAGAAAATCAAATTCCGCCACTAGGTGGCACTCTAATGGCAGCATACATCA
>JAOPHQ010004048.1:5000-96090 GCA_030340625.1 Merluccius polli
GCACACCTGGCTGAGCCTCAGCCTGGGCAGAGACAGCTGCTCCAGCCTGGGGAACTTGCTCTGTGCTCTGGAGGTAGAGGTCTCCTTCTCCAAGATCTGGTGGACCAGCATGAACTCAAATCAAGCTTTATGCATAGAGCACTTGTCATGCAAAACAGAGTTTGTTTGAGGAATAAAAATGTGGTGGAAAGGAGGAAATTCAATTGTCTGTCATTCACCCTCAAAACAAATATTTTAAACATTTAAAACATGTAAAAACTGAGTTCTAATTAAGTTCTCAATTTCTTTACTCGGTCCTCACTTTGTCCAATAACTATGGAGTTACAGGTAAGTGTATGTGTCCTACCTGTCTACTAGGGCCCCTACACGTGTACTAGGGCCCCTATCTGTGTCCTAGGGCCTACCTGTGTCCTAGGGCCCCTACCTGTGTCCTAGGGCCCATACCTGTGTTTGAGGGCCCTACCTGTGTCCTAGGGCCTACCTGTATCCTAGGGCCCCTACCTGTGTCCTAGGGCCCCTACCTGTGTTTGAGGGCCCTACCTGTGTCATAGGGCCCCTATCTGTGTTCTAGGGCCCCTACCTGTGTCCTAGGGCCTACCTATAGGGCCCCTACCTGGTACTAGGGCCCATACCTGTGTCCTAGGGCCCCTACCTGTGTCCTAGGGCCTACCTATAGGGCCCCTACCTGGTACTAGGGCCCATACCTGTGTCCTAGGGCCCCTACCTGGTACTAGGGGCCTACCTGTGTCCTAGGGCCCATACCTGGTACTAGGAGCCTACCTGTGTGTTGGGGGCCCACATCTGCCTGTTGCTCTGGAAATGAGGGTGGGTGGTCTTGGGCCTGGATAGGTCCAGGAGGCGAGGGGAGACCTTGGGGTTTCTGATCCACACGCGGCAGGCGGAGCCCCATTCCGGGGTGTGGCCGTAAAGTGTGCTGGACCAATCAGAACACAGTAAAACAGTGCAAAAATAATTACGATGGCATTAACCAAAAGCAATACAATGGACAATACAAACGATTGTACATGCAAATGCCCCCCCCCCCCAAAGGGATAATCTCATTTGTGAAACTTGTGAAGTCCATTCAAGATGTAAAGTTTGTATTATATTAACCACATTTTGTACCCTATTAACCCTAACCACAAGTCTGTGTTTTCTGTCCTACTTCCTTATCAAATCCAAGTAAAACAGCCTGAAACTCCTGCTGTCTCCTGTTCACACCAGCAGGAGACAGCAAGGACAGCACTGCTGTTTCTGAAGACTATGGGGGCTGTTGTTGTTGGGGGGGGGTCACTGCTCTCTATTGTCTTGCTCTACTTCTTCCTCCTGGAGGTCAGCCACAGAACAACAAAGGTCACCACACTGGCTTCCTCGTATACGCACACACACACACACATCAGGCCCCCTGTGGCCATTTTGTATTTTGATGAGAGATTTTATATTTTTACCGATCAGTGGTGAGTTTTCCCTTGTTTTAACCGAATGACTATCAATCGTAATAAACAGGACCCAGCTGACATGTTACCCTGACTACAAAACAACAACAATCAACCATACATAATTTAAGGGCTTGATCCTATCTGCCTGTAGTTGGGCCTGACAGCTGGTTAGACCCGGTTGGGTTTGGGTCTCAGTAGTGTGGTTACCCTGGTCCCTCTGAGCTGTGGGTCCGGGGGCGAGGTGCTGACAGGCGGGAGACCAGCTCAGCCTGGGACCTTTGGGAGGAAGGAGGAAGTGGAGGACGTAGTGGAGGAGTCTTCCTATGGAAGCTCCCTTCCTCTATCCTACAGGAAGATGGCAGCAATTACCAATTTGTGTGTGTGTGCGTGTGTGTGTGTGTGTGTGTGTGTGTGTGTGTGTGTGTGTGTGTGTGTGTGTGTGTGTGCGTATTGGAACAAAGGATGTCATGTCTGAAGGGGAGACAAGGAAAGATGGCGGACATGCATGCAGGAGCAAGGAGGGAGGAGTCAGACAACAATATTATTATGGAGACACAAATTTAAGCACTGTTTAAGGAGCAGTGCTTCCTGTTTGCCGTTCTGATTCAATTATGTTGTGTGCTGCTGCGCTTTTAATTTGACATCCAGGAAGGGGCTCATCTATCAGTCGTTCTCTTTCTGTGCAGATAGAAGCACATGAGATGGGGATGTGCATGCTCCTATGATAGACAAGTACCTTCAACCGAGTCCCTTACGGACGTCTGTACTTAGGAGGATCTTGCTCAGGGATGCCTACAGGTTAGGCTGCAGACACTGAGGATCAAACCCAGAACCTCTGGCTGGAAGTCAAACACCCTGGCCTATCCTGCCTTATCATCATTGGAGGAACTATTACCTTACTTATATCCAGTCCAAGTGTTGTTGTCTGTTATTGTTCTATAACATACAGTATATAATAACAATAAAATGTATTTAAAATATACATGTTATTGTTGTTTGTAGAAACAAGTACCTTAGCTGATCGACTATTGGGTGTGGGCACTTTGGGAACAGTGTATGCTTTAGCGGAAATTAAAATTGACAACACTCATCTCTTTCAACGTCTTCTGTCACTCATCCTTCCTATTATGAACCAGAGCCATCGACCGCTGGACAGATAGTGGCCGACAACACGGTCGACAGAAAGGTGCTGAGTCACTCTTGGTCAATAGCTTCATCAATAATAGTTAGTGTGTGGGGGGGTGTTACCTGTTGTGGTCCGGACCCCCTGCTGTGAGGTCTCTCTTGGGCTGGGCCAGGCGTTGGGTTCTTCTAGAAGGAAGACCGGCCAGCGCAGCGCGACAGATCGGCCATATTGGCTCCTGGTTTCCCCAGGTTAACTTCTCACTGGCCAGTAAAATTAACTCATTTTTATTATAGAAACCAAGAAACTGAAAAGTTGGAAAATGATTAATTTACAGGATGAAAGTTTAGCCGGCTTTATCGGAAGAATGTTCCTTCTACTCCCCTCATGTTATTTGGACTATTTTGCTGACATTTTTTGAAAACCTTTATGTGATGCCAGACATGTGTCTTAAATTACCTCGTTGGGAACAAGTATAGATTTTACGGAGCTAATGTTAACACAGAATGTTCACACAAGAGGAAGCAATTACTCAGAAATGTAATTACTACCTAACTGCTACTCCACTCCAATGTGGGCTTAGTCTTTTAGGGATTAATGTGAAATGGAAAAACAACAAACGACCACACATGTGAAAGGTCTTCTTTTCAAATGTTATTCAATATTTATTGCTATGAGATGAGATAAGATGAGACGTTTTATTAATGGCAGATGGGAAATGAAGGAGATTATGGAGAGGATTAAGGTTCATCTAAGATGTACATACCAAGGAGTTGTAACCCAAACTGTTTTGGAGCATTTGTGGCAGGCCAGCTCCAGGATCCTAGGACATCACATTCAGAACAACACAACACATAATGTCACAAACTGTGGAACCATGTACATGAATTACAAGTAATGATTATTTCTTTACAAGTCAGATGTGTTTTAGAGACAAAGAAAGGTTAAAGCCACACACACACACACACACACACACACACACACACACACACACACACACACACACACACACACACACACACACACACCTGTTTGATGGTGAAAATGTGCCTTGCATCCCTAAAACAAAAAAGATAGAAACATTTGTTGCTTTAAAAAAAAGTGACAAAGTGGCTCTTTAAAAATAAACTACACTTACCACTGCCAGACACAGACAGCATGTTGAAGTGGAGGAGCAACAAGCTGACAGAAACTGGTGTCAGCAACTGGTATCTTCTGTCATCGCCATAGTAACGACAGTCTGTAGTAACTAATCCTGCGGCGGAGAGCCCGGAGATGGCGTCTGAAACCCAAGCCGCTCCGCTGCAGACTTCCCACCACTTCCCTCACAGCTGGTGGGATGGAAAGTGATATCTCAGGTCTCACAGGTGTGTGGGGTGTGTGTCCATGTGGATGTTTTCATAGCAAGAGACAGACTAGGAGTGTGCCAATGAGCATCTGGATATTAGTCTAATTAAAATGACATGATTATTATTAATAGGCTATATAATATGATAGCATTGTTATCATTACATTGGTATAGGCTTATAAACAAGTCAATCATTACACTTCTAAGATATGTCAATCTATCATTTCGATTATATTTTTATTCCTAGACGCTTGGTCAGATCCTAGGCTTAAAGGAGCAGTAGGCAATATTTCTGTAAAATAATGATCAAATTACTTATGTTAAGTGTGCCTTATGATTGTAGTAGGCTGCAATCAGGGCTACTTCTGTAGCTCACAATCAGAGAAAATGACAAAAGAAGAGGAGATTTTGGGTACATCCCATTTTACATGGCAGAGAAGGAGAAGGACCGAGAAGGAAGCTCTACCACGACATATTCATTATTCTACATATTATTCTACATATTATTCTACATATTATTCTACATATTATTTTTATAAACTACATAAGCTACTTTAGTGTTAATTTCGTTAACGAAAACTAAACTAAAATGGAAGAGTTGAGAACTGTTTACATCTTTTTGACGCGGCGGTTGAAAAATCTGAATCGCGCTCCTCCGCCCGTCACTTCACACGGGGAGCGCAACGTGAAGCCGCGCGGCCGACAGCGCGAGCGGAAAGTCTTTAAAGAGCCGGACGCGTATTTGTCCTCCTTTTTGAGAGCGCAATAGTAACACACCGCGCCCCCCCCCCCCCCCCTGATGCATGCCTGAGACATACTTTTAGTAAATAATTTTTGATTAGATGGAAATGTTCTATATTATCTGCTGACAAAAAAGTAAAAGGGTAAAATAATTGTCCTGACTAAAACTAGACTAAAATGTTGACAGTTTTTGTTGACTAAAACTAGACGAATAAAATTATGTTTTCTTGGACTAAGATAAAGACTAAAATGCTCGACTTATAGTCGACTAAAACTTGAATAAATAAAAACAGGATGAGGTTGACTAAATGTGATAAAAACTAACAAGGGCGATTGAAACTGGACTAAAACTGAGACTAAATTTAAAAATGGCTGATAAAATTAACACTACTACTCACTATCCTGATAGCCAAGTTGTTCGTTATCATTTGTATGTCCTTTGTCAAATAATTGGTTGATGCCTTTATTTGCCATGCGAAAGCTCGGAAAAATCAACCTCGTTCCGAAACAAAACGCCGCTTTTTCGCCACATAATATTCGCGTTCAGTGAAAGCACTCAAAACATAAACAACAGTTCTAAAAAAATGTATTTATATGTGAATTAGGGTTAATGAATTAATAATTTGCATGAAAAAAACGCCCCTGGTGTGTAAAGACCTTCAGCCTCTCTCTTGTGACACTTTGTTGTACAAGAGAGCGAGGAAGCAAACCAAAGCAAAAGCAAATATGTGTTTTGAATTTGTCACACCACAGAAAAATGTGTTATGAACCACCTAGCCAAATTTGAATGATTTAAAAAAGTCGCCAAGTATATAAAATTAGGTTTCAAAATCGTGAAAAAAGCAGTATAAAATAGGTTCCTTCACCAACATTTAGCAGCTGGCGGGGTGGCGGAGTTACCCGAGTGGGCGGGGTTACCATGGTGACCGGGGTTACCCGGGTGGGCGGGGTTCCCGACGTCGAAACTAAAAGCGAAATGTGTAGCAGCATAGCACAGCTGTGGTGGTGTATTAAACAATAATCACACATCTCAATAACAGCTTATGCATTTTGAAAATATATATATTTTTAAGTTAGATATTAGATATCCAACAGCTGTCCAGAAGCAAGGCCGGATTAACCATATGGGCAACTGGGCAATTGCCCAGGGGCCCACGACATCTAAAGGGCCCAGGGCAGTGAGGGCACAAGCAACATATCTGGTTGTTAAACTGTCCGCCGGAGCCGTTGCGCAGCACCATTTCCACCGGGGACGTGAGCGTCGCGTTACGGCTGCGTCGCGGTCGCCGCTGCTGATCGCTGCCACTCTAATCAATGAAAGCATTTCCACCGGGCGCTGCGGAACGTCTCAGCAGCGGCCCGGGAGCGGCGCGCCGCAGCTGCAGCCGCAACGCTATCTTTACGTAGCGTTCTATTTTTGACGCGAGCCGCTGCTGAACCGCGTCAATTTCAACAGTAGACCGACTGGGCAGGAAGTGAAATAGTAAAAGCCATAGAGCATCCGGTCAATTTTCAAAAACAAAAACACCCTCCCGATCGAACACGGCCACAAATCGTTGTCGTTTATAAGTGACTTTGTCTATAGGCTACAGCACAACACATTAGGACATAACAACAATAAACAACACTAAACACAATTAAACCAGACAAAAAAGAAAACATTTACTATATAGCCTACCAACTCATGGTAGAAGCACACAAATCTAGGAAAAACGACCAAATCAACAGCAAATCAACTTCTGACAGACAAAGCAACTGCAAGTCAACTTCGGAAAGGCAAAGTAACCTTTTATTTGTTTGTTCTATTTTTTGACATCCACAAATGATCGCGTGGTCTCCTGATTCTCGCGTGGTCTTGTAGTTCTCGCGTGATCCCGCGATTCCAGCCGCCTCGCAGCGCTACGCTGCCGTTACGCGCCCGGGGGAGATTGACGCAGGGCAGAGGACGCAGCCGTAACGCGACGCTTACGTCCCCGGTGGAAATCCGGATACAGTCTATGCGCTGCACATAATCCCTGCCTCTGGCTGCCTCTGACTGTGACCGTGAGCTGAGACCCTCTCCTCATTGGTCAGCCCATAAATAGGCGGGTCAAAGGTGACACATTTGTGTTGGGAATATGTGTTGTTAAATAAATATTGGATGCTTTGAAAGTGGTTGCTTATTTATTTTTTTGTGAAAAATCCCTCCCTATGTAGTGGGTCAATTTTGCCAGATTATACTGATGCTGATGTGTTTTGTTTTCATAACATCATATGTGAGTGAGTGGCCTTGACAAGAGGACATAGTGGTGCACAGAGGTGTTGTTAGGTCTGTTTTAGGGGGGCTGAAGCCCCCCCTTTCGGTTGTAGGTCCGGGGCAGTGTTACGATCGCGCAGCCCCCCCCCCTCGTCGGTCGTAGGTCCGGGGTGTGTTATGATCGCGCGTAACCCACCCCCCCCTAAGCCCCCCCTGTCCTTAAAACCTAGTGACGCCTCTGGTGGTGCATTTGTAGTTCTATTAGCATTTGCACATCTGTACATCAAAATGCACTTGCTGACAGTTAGTTATTGAAGTATTGAGTATATTTACTGTATATTACTGTAATGTATTCTGTATTTTGCCAATTATAGTGATCCTGGGGTCGTGATGATGGGGCCCTTGAATATTGTTGCCCAGGGTACAGCGAAGTGTTAATCCGGCCCTGTCCAGAAGCAATAATCTGAATGTGCTTTACAGGGACTTTACAGGCCCTCCCACTCGGACGGAGGGGGCGGAGCAGGCAGCTTGATGGACCAATGGCTGCCAGACGGAAGCGACGGCGCGACAATACGTTATTGGTTAGTATATGGGTCAGACACATTCAACCAAGTGTTCTGAGCATTTTATTTTAGTAACATAAAACAGGAGATATTACACAACAGGTTCCAGATATGGTAATACTGTAGGTTGAGCATTTAACCGGTTTGAAGTTATAGGACTTGTACATCACGACGTCACATCGCAACGACCGCCTCCATTTTGGAAGCATAGGAGCATTGTAATGTTAGTTGTTGTGTTCGTAGTCTTGGTTTTTGGTCATTGTTTAGTCATTAATCGTAAAATGATTTGTCATTATGGGGAGACATTGTTGTGTTTAAACCGCCACAGCGTTTCTCACGTGAGACGTGGCAAAACAAGTTTTCATTAGCGAGGTTAGGGTATATTTATGTTGATTCAGGATTTTACAGTAGGCTACTACAACTTTCCAACAAAATAATCCCATGATGCATTCTGATGTACAAGCCCTATACACACTGGTCTTTAAAAGTTTGTTTTATATGGAGGGAAACAACCATTGGACTGATTTTATATAGAGTTTGGTTTACATTAATCAACACTTAAGTAGGCTTACCAACAAGTTAGTAGCCTAGCCTACTCGTTCAAAGTGTCTCCCTGTAACAGTTAAGCCTACACAATATTTATGACAAAACATTCAATTGAAATGTACCGTGACTATCATAATTATGTAGTTTTAAAGCTGGTATGTGAGAAAGATATGCGATATGCTTTAAATAGGTTGCTGCACTTTAGTTTTTAACTTTAGTCACCGATGGCATTACCAAAATAGTAAGCTATTTTCGTCTTTCAAATATGATCATTTTAAATGAAAATATGAGCTGAAAGAAGAAAAAAAATTGTGTAGACTTCAGACTCAATCTGGCCATGTCTATTTTGTGAACAATGTAATGTAACATTACAACATTAGTTTAGCCCATGTTTTGTTATCAAAATACTGAAAAATAAACTTTCTTATTTCAAACTGTCCGATACTGGCTGTAGTGCTGTATCTAAGACATAATAGATATACAAAAAATGTATATCATTATCAGGTACTCATGGTTTGTATTTTCAATTTAAGACGTTGCTGGTGTTTTACAAACAAAAGCTCTCTAAAGCAGAACTCCTTTAAACTAGTCCACAATCCACACGTTCAACACACATTATTAACCAGTCGGCAACAGTTACATACCCACAAATATTTGTGATACCTTTTTAAAATTCTTTTGGTGACAGAAAGAAAAAGGAATAGTAAATCTTTGGTGACTATGACACACTTCCCTAAGCAATATGACATTTTAAGGTCAATGGTACATCGCCTGGTTTGGTCAGACAGAAAGAACAAATACAGCACAGAGGTTATTTGAATTAGCTAGTATCTACCAACCCTGACCCACCGACATAAACACAAGTAAAGAAAACATGGGCAAAAACACCAATGCACAAAAAGTAAAAAAAAAACAACACACACCACAGCCTGAGTCAGTCACCTCGGCGAAAACGAACGACACATTATAATTTACAAAGTGCAAAATAAACTATGAATATTAAAGCAACACCAGAAACACAATCATTAACAGATCCCCCAAGTTATAATCCGCTGGCGTCGTCAGATGTCACAGACCATCTGAATGATGAGGTCACGTGCATCTTGCGCCCCAGAGTTAAGCTCCGCCTCTCCCCTGTGGACGTAGGTGCCGATGAGGAACATCTTGCGGTGGTCCCCCACCTGCGACAGGCCCAGGGCATCGTGGAGGTCCGTGATGCCACATGCCCCCGCCAGGTCCTGCACACAAGAAGGAAAACAAAGAGACCCCGAACAAGCAGTGCTCAGGAATGTAAGGAAAAACAGGTGTGATGTTGATTGCTACAGTCAACTGGATAGACTGGTAGGTTGATCTATTCATCATAAATCTGTGGGTGTTCAACTCTTAACTGAAAGGCACTGGGTTCAATCCCCGGTGTCTGTAGTCTACCTGTATCCATCCTAGAGCAAGATGCCCCTAAGCCCTGCCTGCTCCTTAATGACCTATATCTGAATTCACTGTAAGTCTCTTGGGATTAAAGTGTCTGGTAAAGGACTAAACAGTATCCTGGTCACTTATATCATGGAGTCCCCACCCTCTCACCTGTTTGTTGGCCAGCACCACTAGGGGCAGCAGGGGGTCTTGGGCCACCAGCTCCTGCAGGTGTGCCTTGGCTGTGGGGAAGAGGTCAGCCCTGGATGAGTCCACCACGAACACCAGCACGGCTGCCCTGCCCAGGTACTTCTGCCAGTAGGGACGCAGGTGCTCCTTCCCTCCGACTGTGTTACACATGTCCCAACGTCACAACACATTAATACACATATCAGCTTGCCCAGGGACACCATTTTTCTACTATTACTTTCAATCACGACCAGTTGTTGACCTTGTTTTCAGCCATTTCTTCTATGTGAATTGGTATGCGACTGGAAAACTTGAATTCCCGTGGGGATCAATAGTCCATCTATCACTAATATTCATTATCTATCACTGCCCTCACTGCCTTGACCCATAATTATCAAGCCCCTCAGAATGACTCCTACGAATTGCCTAATCCGCCATAAATTGCAAGTTTGAAGACATGTTTGATGTTTTTCTAACAAGAAAATATCACTTTGACTTCACATTAAAACATTATTAATTATAACGATTAATTATATTATCTATTATTATATATATCTATACATCGTTTGGTTAAGGTGACTAGTCAGACTGAAAAGGATTGTGTGGAAATTATATTGACTACCATCAAAAGCCCTTTTCTGTGAACGTCCTCAGAATTTCTGTCCACTTAGGACCGATTTTCTTCTCTGAGAAGCTGATAACTAGGGCCCTGGTGTTTTGTTGTTGTGTGTTTTTATGTGCTGCTGTGTTCTCTGTGTAATGTTGTATGTGATGGGCACTGGTGGCAAGGAATATCCTCCCTGGAGGACAATACAATCAAATCGAAAAAGCACAATCTATTCTGATCCATGTATATCATTTCATAAATTCAGAGTGGAGCGTTACTCTCGAGGAACTCGATCTGCAGGTCTTCTCGGTTGATGGAGACAGCATTGAAGCCCTCGGTGGGCACCACGTCCTGTTCCAGACCCCCCGTGGAGAAACAGTGGAGCAGGCTGGTCTTCCCGGACCCGTCCAGACCCAGAACCAGCACCTGGTTACCCGCCTTCTGGCTTGGCTTGGACTGGGTGTGGGGAATGGAAACATACTGATAGTCAACGAGATGATATGGCATGATTTACTTTACTATTTTATCACTAATCACTACCTGTCTTTTGACCACTTATTCTATGTTGTCTCTTCTGAGTCAATCATTTGAATGTGGTATAAAAACTTGAATTTACTTCAGGATCATATTTATCTATCCATCTTTCTGGTCGAGGTGTTTGACTCCTAGCCGAAAGGTTCTTCAAGGTTCTTCCAATTTCCACAGTCTACACTGTATGCATCCTTGAGCAAGATGTCCTAACCGCTACAAGCTCCTTAATGTCGTAACACATATCAAGTTGCTTTGGATAAAAATGTAAAATAAACAAACACAAATTCTCTATTTAACTAGGGGGGGGGGAATCTATTGCATCACGATTCTCTCTTGAAAGATTAAGTCTCGATGCAGAAAAAACGTTCAACTCAATTCTCTATGTTATGATTGCCTGTAAAAACGTAAGACCGTACGTTCCTTACGGCTGAACCAATTCGATGGTGAAAGTGAAGCTTTCTGTGTTATTAAGCGATTCACAACATGCTGAAGTCTGTGTTAATTTACTACAAGGATGCTGCTACAGGCACACCTTGTGTTTCCTCTCTTGTTGGCTCTTTGCAATGCTGGGAAATATGCTGGGAAATGTAGCCTTCCAGTGGACATCTCTTCCATGTGTTACTACTAACGTATCGCATCGTACTGTGTTGTATCGTACTGTACTGTATCGTACTGTATCGTATCGTACTGTATCATATCGTATCGTACTGTACTGTATCGTATCATAATGTATCGTACTGTATCGTATCGTACTGTATCATATCGTATCAGAATCAGAATGAAGTTTATTGCCAAGTAGGATTGTACATACAAGGAAACAAGGTATCGTACTGTATCGCATCGTACTGTATCGTACCGTACTGCATCGTATCGTACTGTACTGCATCGTCGTATCGTACTGTATCGTATCCCTCGGAATCGGACCGCGAGGTGCCTAGAGATTCCCACAGCTATCTTTAACCCAAGCCAGGTCTGTGGACTAGGCTTGTAAGACTTGTATGGTTTTAGAGAACAGCTGATAAATATGTCTTCTGCGTTTGATCCCCGGTACACATTACATTACATCACATTACTTTACATTACATCACATTACATTACAACTGACATCTCGTGCAAATCTAAACTAACTCCTCAACCACCACAGACCGCATCATCACCTGGTCCACTCACACACACACACACACACACACACAGGCCACCGTAGTCAAGGAGACGGGTCCACAACACCACATCTCCACGGTACCTCGACCGCCGCCGCCGCTTTCTGGACCTCTGGGTCCGCCCGGGTCTCGACTCCGGGACCCCGTTCTCCAGAGGACATGTAGGTCCAGATGACGTAACCCAGCGCGCCCGTCAGCGCGATGGACGCGCCGACGAAGCCCACTTCCCGCAGCCCGGACATGCTTTAACTTTTACTTTTATTTTTATTGTATTTTCTCGCGAAACGTTTGGTTTTTCCCCCCGTCCGCCGATCACATTTTTAAAGGCGGTTTGGCCGAATTTTTCACAAACTTGTAGCCTTTCTCCACCTCGTCTTCTTCTTCGTCCGTTGCTCAACAAGTGGATTAGGAAGACAGGAAGTTGGACGCAACGCGATGTTTCCGCTGCAGTACCGCAGGCGGCCCGCAAGGGGCGACAACGCACCGCACACCGCCGCCCGCGGGGTCACACTGGGAGGGTCAACCTGTGGCTGGTGTAGTTTCCTAAGAACTCCCCTGCAGGCTGTTTTTTATGACTGTGTGTGCTCTATAGCAACCCCAGAGACCAAACCTGGTATTGCAGTGTTTACGCAAAGTCCCTAGCAGGCTGGTTTTCAGAAATTGTGTGTGTGCTCTAGAGCACTCCCGGAGGCCAAAAATGGTATTACAGTGTATGAACTAAGTCCCCACCCAACACAGTCTCACTTTAGCGTATAACCTGAACATATTTTGTTCATATTATAGGGAGATTGATGTTGTAAAAATATGAATAGGCGTTAGCATGTTGGCACTTCCGGATCCCTCGTCTTGAAGTCAATGGGTTTTAATTAATATAATAATAATTATAATAACAATAATAATATAATATTAAAATAATAATAATAGCAATAATAATACCGGTAATAATAAAGATAATACAATAATATAATATTAATATAATAATAATTATAATAATAATTATAATAATAATAATAGCAATAATAAAAATAATACCGGTAATAAAGATAATATAATAATATAATAATAATGATTATTATTATTAATAATATTAATATTATTATATTATACTCAAATGCAATGTATACCCTTCAAGCAATGCTTTAAATAAAGACCTGAACACACCTGAACGTTTACTGGGTTCTAAGATAAGATAAGATAAGAAGATGATCCTTTAATGTCTCTAAGTAGAGAAATTTGTCTTGGGCAATCGAGAGAGCATGGTTACAAAAAAAGTTAGGACACACATACATTTAACATAGAAAGTAAATGAGCTGACCGGAAAACACAGATACATGCAAACATAGATGTAAACATGCACACAAAAAAAAAAAAAACCACACACACACACATATTGCACACTGCCCTGTTCTAGAAAAACTGCACCAATGCAGACAGTACATGATAATAAATAGACCCCTCCCCCCCTTAAACACCCACCCACCCACACACTATTGCACAACACAGACACCCCCCCACAACTATTGCACACTGCCCTATTGTAAAAAACTACACCAATGCAGACAGTACATAATAATCAATCAATACATAGATCACCCTCCCCCACCCCCACATATATTGCACACTGCCCTAACTCAAATTCAAACTCACCCAAACTCCGTTCCTCTACTAAGGCTTACTGTTATGTAGTTTGATTGACCAAGGGACCATGGATTGTTTAAACCTATTTGTTTTGTGGTTTGGTACCCTATATCTTCTTCCTGAGGGCAACAGTTCATACTCGCCATGTAGAATATGCTCTGTGTCCTCTGAGATTTTTATTCCTTGCTTTTTAACCGTTACATCTATGTCTGTCTGTCTGTCATGTCTGACGTTTGACAAACAAACCTCGTGAAAATAGCTTGACAACTGTTAGCTTGACAAATTAAACGTAAGTATATCACGATTTTAAAGCCTTTATCGTGAATATACCACGTTTTCCCCCGTGGACCAACGTAGGTATTACACGCTTTGTTGTGAGACTGGGTTGATAAAAGTGATCATAAATCAACCCAGTCTCACAACAAAGCATGTAATACGTTGGTCCACGGGGGAAAGCGTGGTATATTCACGATAAAGGCTCTAAAATCGTGATATACTTACGTTTAATTTGGCCTATTCATTCACATTGGCCTAAGCACCGGTCACGTGACGGTCAAAAAAAAATGGCGGACGCTCCTTACATTTTCCGTGGAAAATGCAATATTTTGAGCTACCATCCACATTTACATGCATTGAGATAGATGACATTTCTGGCGAGAAATATGCGTTATATTTTCATAATCTTCTATCAGAGAATGTTGACGACCTTCCGTTTATTATTTTTTACTATGATTTTAGTGTCTCTTTAGAAAATCGTTGGAATGCAACGCTTTGTACCGTTGTTATGGTGGTTGCTATGGACGCTACTATCGCGCGACCACGGCTCTAATGGACGATGTGGGCATCCGTCCTATAGAGCGTAACAGTGACCGCCCCTTTTTAACAGCTCCGGTGCCGGAAGTAAATTTCCCATGCATTTATCTCGTCCACTTTTCGTATAATCCTTATAAAAAGAGTATTAAGCCTTTAACCAAGCCGATCGTTCGTTGTGGTAGTCGTGACCATATTATGTTTGATTCGGGATGAGTAGTTCCTCACTCGGTCAACAAAATAAAGTACCTTTGGCTTTTCTTCCGTTTTCCAAATTCTTTTTATGCCTGAATCAAACATAATATGGTCACGACTACCACAACGAACGATCGGCTTGGTTAAAGGCTTATACTCTTTTTATAAGGATTATACGAAAAGTGGACGAGATAAATGCATGGGAAATTTACTTCCGGCACCGGAGCTGTTAAAAAGGGGCGGTCACTGTTACGCTCTATTGGTTAGTTATTACCAGAGCTATAGAGAAAACAGAGTTGCGACACGCTTTGATGTCGCCGCCAGGGCTGTCACGTGGTTCATGTAAGCCTCAATAGTTCCAAACAAACAGCTGCCATAGCGGTCATTGACTTGCATTGACAGAGTGAGCTATTGCATGGTAAATATCACAATAAAACACACGTTTTTGCGCTATTGTATATATGTTGGCGTCAATTATGCTTTTGAGCTGTAGTACTGCATTGATTACTTTTGAATAATAATAATAATAGGCCTAATAATAATACACTTGGCGGTAGAAGTTCGTGTTAGCTTGGTTAGGTGACTTACGTGAGTGATGCTAAATTTATAAGGTTGGTTGTTATGTACTTGCACTTAGATAAACAAGTTACCATTTAATTTGTACCATTATTATTATTATTGCACTCTTAGCACTTACCTGTTTTGTGACATGTCAGCTTTTCCAAAGTACGTTTTATTAACCCTTTATTACCAAGTTTAGACTAAAGGACATTTAGTTATTTTTGTAGGACATGGATCAGAACCATGGAGGTTTTAAGATGGAGCCATGTATCAGATCTATCAAACAACCACTAATTATGCTTGAATATGATCAGTCAATATCTAACTCTACAAGCAACTATTCACACTTGCAATTTATGTTAGAGCTGATGGACTGGAATACGTATGACTGGTACAAAAGTTGTTAAATAAACAAGATTTTTATTAAAGAATTATTGAAACAAGAACAATTGTGTGTGTGTTTGTGTGTGTACAAGAAAAAGAAATTAATAGGAATAATAATAATAAATATATATTGTTATTGCCATACATAATATAGTATTATATTAATAAATAATAATAAGAACAACAAAAGAATAATAAGAACAAACTAGAACAATAACAGCAGTGTATGTTAACAAACAAAAACCCTTAACAGACAAAGTGGGGCAATGAAACCATAAACACACACAGATGGCTCTGGAGAAGGGGAAAGAATGTCCTCACTGTCCTGCCCTCTCTCGGTTCAAAATGGGGGAGTATGAAAAGGCCATCAGATTTCTCCAAGAGAGCATCCATCTTTTTCATGGCCTAAAGATAGGGGTAAAGAGCAGCTGGAAGCCGGTCCAGACAGGATTGGTTATGGCCACAACAACCATACTGCAGGTCCAGGAAGATCTGTTGAGCCAGGGTCACAAATTTGTCCTCACGGGCCGGTTCACGCAGGACTGCCTGGAAAACACATTTGGATGCATACGTCAGAGAAACCCCGTGCCAACACCTGTAGAGTTCCACTATGCCCTACGGGCTGTCACTGTTGGACAGTTCCTGTCCACAGTGCATACGGGCTCTTACCTGATGACAGCTGTGACCACCTAGCAGACTTCCTGGAGACCAGAACCATTACCAGCAGTCCTGAAGGTCTGAGAGTGGAGCAGCTGGTCGACCTGACAACACCACCCACCTTCACAAAAACAGATTCCTGTGTTCTGTACCATCTGGCTGGATACATTGTGAAGGGTGTCTTCAGCTCCATACTCTGTGAGACATGCAAGCATGCACTTGTGCAAAATGCAGATGATGCACATGAGAATGCTGTTCTGCTGCAGTTGAAAGAATTCAAACAGGGTGCACTTTATCGGCCATCTGATGAGGTCTTCACTGTCGTCCAGCACGTGGAGCAGCTGTTCCGTTCAAGGACAGATGATTCACTCATGGAGTGCACCAATGCTGTGGAACACCTGGAACAGGAGGCCATGCTTCTGGATAGCAGCCTTCCATCATGCCATGATGTTAAAAGAAAAATCATCTGCAGATATGTCAGGCTGAGGTTGAGGATTGCGGCTACGTGCATCAGGGCTGCAAGGAGAGAAGACAAAAGTAAAGGTCACCTTGGCAGCAAGAGTCAGAATAAGAAGGCCAAGAAGGCTCAACCTCCTGCACCAAAGGCCATAATATCTAGGCCACTAACAAATACCTTCCTTATTGCCATGGATGTATTTGGCCTCTCCATTCCATCTCAACCTCCCGCAACCACCAGCATCTCCCTGCAGCCATCAGTGAGACACCAGCAGCCTCCACTGCTAGCACCAGCCACTGCCAGCAGCAGACACCGCCAGCAGAGCTTTGTCCCTGTTGAATAAACAAACAAATTGTTGTTCTATTGTTGTTTTATCTGTGTCTAGTAAGATGACATTGAGTGCTTTGAAAGACGCCTCTGAATAAAATGCATTATTATTATTATTATTATTGTAGTAGTAGCAGTTATAGCAGCAGCAGAAGTAAAACAGCTAGCATTTAATTAATAGTAGCAGTAATAGCAGTACCATTTTAGTATTAGTGTGAGAGTGGGGCTACATTAGCAGTAGTGGTAGTATTTTGATCATGTTTTAAAACCTAACAATCAAAACAACTTTACATAATGTCACCTGACAACAAAAGGTTAAAGGACTTTAGTGAAATTATCACGTTAATAACCTCACGTTAGCCTCCGTTACCAAGCTTTCAGTTAGGTCCCTAAATCCATTTAGGGACCTAACTGACCTAACTTTACATTTTTAACATCAACATCGACATTTCATGCAAACCAAATATAAGAATAACGATGTCTAAGAGTATACCTCTGATAGCTAATGCTTAAAAATGTAAAAAACCGTTTAAAATGCTGTTGTTTCATCAACTTACCAGTAATTGTTCTTGACGAGCCATTGAAGTCAACGGAGCTCCGTCCCTTGTTTGGAACTATTGGCGTCTCCACAACCCGGAAGTATCGTCCGCCATTTTTTTCCATAGGAGTCAATGGAAGTGTCGTAACTCTGTTTTCTCTATAGCTCTGGTTATTACCATAGACATATATACATAGACGCCTCATAGACTGACGCTGCCCGTTAGAGCTGACGTAGCAGCGCGGCCGCCATCTTGGATGGGTCCCCAGTGCGCCCCCAGTGCATTCATTTCTATGGAGGAAGGCGTATCCCCAACTACAATAATAAGCATAACTCCCCGAATTTTTACCGGATTTTCACACGGTTTGGTTTGTTACAAACGGCAGAGATTTAGTTATGATACAGGACGAATTCTTTTTTTTTTTTTTTTAAATAATAAGAATTATTGTTCAATCTTACTTGTGAAAGGTAATCCCACGCGATCTGGTGTCAATACTGCGCCGTAAGCTGCACAACATACTGGCATAGCTTGTTCTCCCGTTGACTCCTATGCTAGACTAGAGTGAGGACCCCCTACCAATATGGCGGCGACGCTGGGTTACATTCCATCACGTCATGAGGCGTCTATGTATATATGTCTATGGTTATTACTCCTGTATCAGAGCTATAGAGTAAACAACTCTATAAACAACTCTGTTTACTCTATAGCTCTGATTCCTGCACCATGTTTCAATAACGTCAGGTTGCTAGGGGCTACGACTGAAAGACGCCGTGACCACCTGTCCCATTGGGACAGTACTGTACTACTGTTTATGTTGTAATGTCATAATATTGTTGACAATAAAGTTTGTTAAAAACAACTATTATTGTCCCACACCACAATGTATGTCCCACAATGTGAACTCCAAACAATTCATGGTTGTCCAATTCATGGACAAAGCAGCTGGAAACACGTCTAAAAAAAACACTTGAAATAAAATGTAGCCTATATTTATATTTTTACAACATCAATCTCCCTATAATATGAACAAAATATGTTCAGGTTATACTTTCTCTCTTGAAAAACGGCAAAGCCCTAACCCTAACCCGGACAATGAATCAAAAAAACTACAAACTGCAATACACAAACCGCACACTTAAGTGCAATACACTTAAGTGTGCGGCGCCATGTTTTTTGTAGTTCTAAAGTGTTCAGTTAAAGTTTTCCCTATTATGTGAAAATGTGTCAAGGAACTTCACAAGTGTATTATATGTTTTAGGGACTGGGGAGCACATTTATTTGGTCAGATTTCATTTTTACTATTGTTAATTGGGTGAAATCTGGTTTTGACCCTACCCTGGTTTTGACCCTACCCAGTAGTGTTGGTTTGACAAAGGCCATGATAGAAGAAGTCAAGAGCTTTCCAAAAATGTTTTCCCCATGTTTGTATCACATTGTGTTGCTTTTCTGTAAGCCTTTAAAAGAGCCTTAGGTTCAAGGTTCAAAGGGCATTCCTGGGGAGCAGGAACCACCCAGAATGTTCACAGTGGTATATCTGTATACTGCAGATCAAGACCTTTCCAACGATGTCTTCATTGTCATCCTACGACAAAGTTTCATTTTTATCTTGCTCACTGCCAAGGAACCTGTGTACTTTCTCACAGCCTATATAGAGCCAAGATGGATAAAATCACTAAAACATATTTTAAGTTTAAGTTTATTTAAAAGGGGACAGTGCAATTTCATAGAACACATGATTACACATGGTTAAAAAAGCCAGAATTAGCCAGAAGGCTAGTTTTCATCTGTAGTCCCCTGGCCATGATGTAAAAAGGGCAATAAAAAGCACACAATACATGTACAATATAATACAAATTAGCCAGAAGGCTAGTTTTCATCTGTAGTCCCCTGGCCATGATGTAAAAAAGGCAATAAAAAGCACACAATACATGTACAATATAATACAAAATACACATGCAAACACTTAGTGTACAATTAAGAAAAAATACAACATTACAACATAACATTTTACCATAACATCAAAACATCACAACAGGCTTATCTTTTAGTGTTGGCAGCTGTAGGTGTTGATAAGCCACATTTCTAATGTTTTTGTGAAGGCCTTGTAAGTTGTGAGCAGTTTAACCTCCTCAGGTACTGAGTTCCACACACTTGCACTCCTTACTGACCAGGCCAACTTACTGAAAGTGCTCCTGCACAGAGGAATATAACAGTCACCTCTGACAGAGCCTCGAGTGACACGCTCAAGGCTGTTTCTTTGGCTGATGAATTCTGCTTGAGGATCTGGAGCCAATTTATGCAGTACTTTATAGGTCAGTTTTAAGTCTGCAAATGTGTGAAGACTGTCCCAATTTAAAATACTGTACTTTTTAAGAATTGCACAGTGATGATAATGCCTAGATTTTTTATCCATAACTTTAATTGCTTGTTTGTACAAGATTTCCATTGTTTGTTTTTTTTTAACTCTGACCAGCCTGGGACCAGCTGGTTAGGCAATAGTTGAAGTGACTGAAAATCATCGAATGCAAGTACATTTTTGCGGCTTCAGTTGACATTTCATTTCGAATTGCACGAAAATTTGCGAGATTAAACTTGATTTTATTACACAATTTGCCAATATGGGCTTTAAAGGAAAGCTCTGAATCCATTATCCCAAGATATTTATATTGGCTGACAATTTGTATTTTTTCTCCATTAACATGTATGTCGGGGTCAAGTGATACTATTTGTTTTAGTGAAATACATGCCTACAGTTTTAGAAACGTTTAGCTGTAGACAGCACTCCTGCAACCAAGTTGTAACACAGGACATTGTTTTAATGAGTTTAGCGGCAACAGTGTCTTTGGTGTGGCCATGAACAAAGAAAACCGTGTCATCCGCATACATTAAGCATTCAGCTTCTGGACAAACAGCAGGCAAATCATTAATATAAAGACTAAATAAAAGGGGGCCTAATATTGACCCCTGAGGGACTCCGGAGGTTAGCCTAAGAGAGTCAGATCTGCAGTTAACAACTGATACAGATTGTGTTCGATCATGCAGATATGATTAAATCCAGCTCACGTTTTGAGAGAAGTTAAATTTTGAGAGCTTGGTAAGAAGAACAGAATGATTTACTGTATCAAATGCTTTCCTGAGGTTCAAAAACACCGCCCCTACAACTCCACCCTTAGAGATTTTTTTTTATTTTCGATGGTGTGGGCCCAGGTAGCAGAGGTGGAGGCCCAACTATCTGAGGTGGAGGCCCAGCTGTCAGAGATGGAGGCCCAGCTAGCAGTGGTGTTGGCCCAGGTAGCAGTGGTGAAGGCCCAGCTAGCAGTGGTGAAGGCCCAGCTAGCAGTGGTGGAGGTCCAGCTAGCAGAGATGGAGGCCCAGCTAGCAAAGGTGGAGGCCTAGTTAGCAGTGGTGAGAGCCCAGCTATCAGTGGTGGAGGTCCAGGTGGCATTGGTGAAGGCCCAGGTAGCAGTAGTGAAGGCCCAGCTAGCATAGGTGGAGGTCTAGCTGGCAGTGGTAAAGGCCCAGCTAGCAGAGGTGGAAGCCCAGCTAGCAGTGGTGTTGGCCCATGTAGCAGTGGTGAAGGTCCAGCTAGCAGGGGTGGAGGCCCAGCTAGCAGAGGTGGAGGCCTAGCTAGCAGTGGTGAGGGCCCAGCTAGCAGTGGTGGAGGTCCAGGTGGCAGTGGTGAAGGCCCAGGTAGCAGTAGTAAAGGCCCAGCTAGCAGAGGTGGAAGCCCAGCTAGCAGTGGTGTTGGCCCAGGTAGCAGTGGTGAAGGTCCAGCTAGCAGGGGTGGAGGCCCAGCTAGCAGAGGTGGAGGCCTAGCTAGCAGTGTTGAGGGCCCAGCTAGCAGTAGTGAAGGCCCAGCTAGCATAGATGGAGGCCCAACTATCTGAGGTGGAGGCCCAGCTATCAGAGGTGGAGGCCCAGCTAGCAGTGGTATTGGCCCAGGTAGCATTGGTGGAGGCCCAGCGAGCAGAGGTGGAGGCCCAGCTAGCAGTGGTGTTGGCCCAGGTAGCAGAGATAAGGGCCCAGCTAGCAGTGATATTGGTTGAGCTAGCAATGTTGTTAGCCCGGCTGCCCGAGGTGAAGGCCCTGTTAGCAGTAATGTTGGCCCAGCTAGCGAAGGTGAAGGCCCAGCTGGCACTGGCCCAGGGTTTAAGGGATATTTAGTGGCAAAATGTGTTCAACATAATGATGGTGACCTTATCCTTAGTCATGCTTTTCAATTTGGAGCAGTTTAGACCCCATTTTCCCCTTAAACTACTTAATGTTTCATATAAATATTTCCATATTGCTTAATATGACCATTTATAGCCATTGTGTTCCCTTCCCCGGGTTAATACAGGAGTGAATGGGCTGCTGGAGCACCCGCTCTGAACATCAAATATCGCCGGAGACGGCATCACATTGTAGTGAATTGAACCCTCTCTCCGTCTGCAGACGACGTCGAAGGGTATTTTTCCGTCAGTGACTGACGCTAAAGTGCCCTTACTGACAGTCGCTATTTGATGTTCTGGGAGTGAGACTGTGTTGGCCCCTCATAGTGCTCTTTTTAAAGAGCTGCATTTTAACTTAACCCTAACCCACACTCTTCAGGCCTTCCTCCAAGCATATGCCCTAGGTTGTCAGCAGTATGAGGGTGACTCATTTTGGTCACTATTACCACTAAAAACAAACAAACAAATAAACAAAAAGCTTCATTTTATAAACTGGGCCTCCAAAGTGCTCTCTGAAACTAGGCCTGGGCTGGCTTGTGTCCATGAAATGGGAAAATTAATACTTTTAATTATAGGCTACTATTAATTTAGTCAACAACTTGAGGGTACTAGATATTTGATATAGGCCTATTCAATCTATTGAATATATCAAATATCTAGTACAGCCAAACTAGTAATTACACTGCATCTAGATGATTTATGTCAATAAAAAGCAAAGGTTTAAAAAGTACAGTATTTCCCTCTAAAATGTAGTGGATTGTAAGGGACTGTACGATATTTACCGGGGGGGGAGGGCCGGTCGTCAGGGGGGGAGGGCCTAGGATAATTTTTTTAAGCCTTAGGGGAGGGCCCAGGAGAATATTTTTGGCCTGGGGGGAGGGCCGAGGAAAATTATTTTATGGGGGGGCAATCGTCATGACTCATGCCGAGGATAGCCTGTAAGGAAGTGAACGTCTCCTTTGCCAAAGTACTGCACCACATACATAGGCGTTGATTACGGGGGGACATGTCCCCACCACTATTTATAATTTGAATTTTGTCCCCACCACTTTTAAAAATGTGAAACCCAATTGCGACCGAAAAAATCCCCACATACTCAACCGCAGCCCGTTCTCATCCCAACTACAGCGTCCGCTCGCAGAGCAGAGTCTACAGCGTCCATTCACTCCAATAATAACCCGGTCACGGTGATAGATTACGCTAACCATAACCCTAACCATAACCATAACCCTTTTTGGAGTGAATTGTTTCACAGTAGACTGCGGACGCTGTAGACTCTGCTCTGCGAGCGGACGCTGTAGACTCTGCTCGTCTCTTACCACCGCGAACGGGTTTATGAGAACCCAGATCGTTTCACACAGACGCGGGAGGGGACCTTTGGCGTCAGTATCCAGGGCTTAATTTGGGCCGGAACACGCCGGAATATGTTCCGGCACCTCCAACGATGGATCCGGCACCTTTTTTATTTTTTTATTCCCCCCCCCCCCCCCCCGCCGTCAGTGGCTACGATCGCGCAACCCCGTCATCAGTCCGCGGTCCCCCCCCCCCCCCCTCCCGTTGACAATCACGAACCCCCCCCCCCCCCCCGGGCGTGACAAATCGTCGGTAGGCCTATATTACGAGTTGGGATGAGAACGGGTTGTCTGCCGAAACCGTCAAGTCTAAATCATGCGATAGGCGCGCACGATGACATCCTCACAGCATGCACACGGGCTGTGTGTGGACTTGGGTCTGCGGCTGAGTCCGCGGCCGGGTCCGCGGGTCCGGTGCCCCCCCCCCCCGTTGACAATCGCGCCGAATGTAGAGCATATTGTAATGCAGCGTTGAATGGATGAATAGCTTACATAAGGGTCCCCAGCACTTTTCAAACCACACTCAAGCTTATGGTTATTGTCCCCACCACTTCTAAAACCAAACTGACGCCACTGACCACATAGACCAAGAATCGCAGGGTGATCATTAGTCGCTCTTAGTCACAGTAGTTTGTGTTTTGTCTTATAATAGCCTATAAGGTACAATGTCATCAGCCAAGTTGTGAAATTATTGGGGGAGTCTCGTAACATTGATAAAAGCAGGCTTGTCCCCATTCTCAAGTTCAAGGCACAGCGTGGCATAAACCCCTGCTCTTGCTGCGTGTGTACCCGTGTGTGTGTATGTGTGCTTATGTGGCCGTTTTAACCTTGTAAACGTCATTTTCCGACCAATTTTATTTGATTCACGTAGCGGGGAGGGCCTAGGAGAATTAGCAGAACATTTTTAACCCGATCGTCTGGCGACCGGCCCTCCCCCCCCGCTAAATATCGTACAGTCCCTAAGTATAAAGTTAAAGCATAAAGCATAAAATGGAAATACTAGTAAAGTAGGCTAAAAGTACTTCAAAATACTAAAGTAAAAGTACTTAGTGTCCACCACTAGTATAGTGAAACTTTGGTTTAAGGAGAGTTACTTTAATGTTAACAATTTTCTGTTTTGCAGGGTTTACTTTAGTGTTAAATGTGAAACATCAGTTATTTGCAACACTAGTCTGTAAAACTACCCTGTGAGTCACAGTTGAGAAGTGGAGAAATACTGTGTGGTCCTCTGCCGAGTTAATCACCGCGGGTCTGCACCTGCACCTAACAGCTCTGCGCAGTGCACCCCCCCCTCCCCCCGCGGCTGGTGCGCGACGCAACGGCACATGGCGGCAGCAGCAGTAACGGAGCGTTTCAGAAGAAGACTGCTTGTTAAGGACTCGTCACAATAAACAGCTCCAGCACCAGCAGCTGCTAAGGGTGTAAGTTCTCTTATTTTTGCTTTAATATTTAATGATTTTTAATCGATAGGTTATGATAAACAGCGATATTACTCGTGAATGCAGTAGTTAGCATAAGCCAGTTACTGTGCGTTCACACCGAAAGCGCACAAAGAGGAAAATGATCCCGGAAGTCATTCATTGTGTATTGGGCGCCAGGCGGACAAAGAGGGAAAAGAGGAATAGGCGGACTCGGGTGGACTAGGCGACTTAGGAGGATAAAAAAAGTTAAAAATCCTCCAACTTTATGTAAATGAGCTATGACGCGACTAGGAGGGAAAGGTGGAAAATCCATGATAGCCAATGGGGATGTCTCGTTCTGCCGTCGTCCCTCGGTCAGATCTGTCCCAGAAAACAACCCGCGTAACTTAGTTCCTACCAAACATTCGTTCCAAGATGTCGCTGGAAATGCTGATCGCCGCCGTAGCAGAACACCTCTATGATGTCCTCTATGATTTGACAACATTACATTTGGCAAAATCGGTGTTTATTTGGGATGATCATTTCCGTAAATAAGATTGGGGAGTAACCCGACGAGGTGTCCATTAACATAAATGAATGGACGACGCGGAGGCGTTCGCGTCGGACGGTTGCTTCCGCGAAGTACCATGGTCACTTACGAAAGAATGAAATAAAATATGTATGTTGAAATCGTGAGGTTTTTTTTATTTTTACAAGTCAAGCAGACTATTTAATATCTCCCGTATGCAGGCGTTGCCAAGCAACGTGGCCATAGCGTCTTCATAGCGTCAACGTCTTGTGTAAAAGATGGTGTAAATAAACACTTTTTAACCTACACTCTCCAGCCAATCGGAGTAATTCTGTTTTTAATGACTTTATCAAGTAACTTTCCATCAAGTAACTTTCCGTGATCAACGGTGTCGGTAAATGGGCTGTGCTACAGCAGTAGTTGCGTGGTGGTGTTTAGCGCGTGTGGTGCGCTGGCCCTTTAAATTAAAAAAAAAGCAAGAACGAACATTCTGAAGGGGGGCAAAAGCGACAAAAGCGACTTAGGTGGAGTGGACAAGGAGGATTCCTCTTTGTGCGCTTTTGGTGTGAACGCACAGTTAGCGTTACCTAAGTGGCTCGCATTGCTGTCGGTTAATACAGTGAACTACAGGTGTTTTATCTCAGCGGTCCCCAACCTTTTTTGCACCACGGACCGGTTTAATGTTAGACAATATTTTCACAGACCGGCCTTTACATAAATATTTTTTTCCACTTAAAAAAATATTATTTTTAGGGGTGTCAAATTATCGCGTTAAATATCATTTTTACAAGCACACGCACAAAGCGGGCCGCCTATTAACGGCATGGACCAAGCGGTTCTGGACCAGGAAGGAGACATGAACACTTTTAATAATCGTATTTATACACCGTATAACTGCACACAACTTTGTGCTGCAGGATTGTCGAGAGTTAGCCGTTAACGCCCATCGAGCGAGTCGAGAGTTGTGGCCAATCAGCAGCTCGTATTGTCGAGTTAGCCGTTAACGCCCACCTGATCAGCTACCGTGACAGAAATCACCTTGCGTGTGTTTTGACTGAGTGAGTAAAACCAAAATAAATAGAATATTAATGTACTGATATAACATTTGTGACCTCACAGTACTTTTACGATATACTGACATGGAGTTTCTCGATGTGTTATTACGTTTTGCCGTCAATGGCTGGTTTTGATATTTCAAGCTAGGATGCTACGGTGTAATTACAACATGTGACGATCTCAGAAAACAAAATTAAAGTATGAAAAGACTATACAGTTAATGTCCTCAGACCCTTAAGATTATAATGTCACCACGTGAAATCAAAAGATAAAATGTAAGTGTATGTTTTATGCATTAACAATAAGCCTGTTTGTTTAATGGCTGCCAATGACACGTGTTGTGTCACGTTATGTTAATTTGTTAACGGCAATGTTTCAATAGTGAATGTGTAGTACCAGTATATCATTAATCCTATGTGGTAATGTTTCAATAGTGAATGTGTAGTACCAGTATATCATTAATCTTATGTGTTAATGTTTCAATAGTGAATGTGTAGTACCAGTATATCATTAATCTTACGTGGTAATGTTTCAATAGTGAATGTGTAGTACCAGTATATCATTAATCTTGTGTGTGATATTCCTGGTAATATAGCAATGAATATGTAGTTTAACCTGTAATGCTCGTTTAATGCTGTGCTGTGTCATTTCTTGTCATTGTAGAAATGGCTTTTGTGATACTAAGGCGCACAGCCTCGCAGCAGCTTCTCCTGCGGGCCTCTGATGAGGCGGTGGCCTACATCGCCGCCAAGGGGCCGCCAAGGGGCCACGTTGCAGCGAGGGCCAAGAAGCCGGAGGAGATGGAGAAGGAGGCCCAAGCCCACGTCGTCTCCACGGGCGGTGACCCTGGGAACCCCATGCTGGTGCTGAGCTGCCACAGCATCCAGTTTGGGAAGTACCATGGTCAAACGTTCCGTTGGCTCCTGGAGAAACGACGTGGGCTACACAGTACAGTTGCTGGCCAGCCACCAGCGGGAGCGGGAGAAGAGTGCCTCGGACAGCCCCCTTATGGCCAACAAGGACGCACTCGCCCAGTACTCGTGCACCCACCCGGAGTTTGATGGGCTCATCAAATTCCACCGGGCGCACGAGGAGGCCCGGGCTCGTGCCAGTCAGCCCGGGTGTCAGGGCGAGGCCCTTGTTGGCTTTGGGAAGTATAAAGAGGACACCCTGAAGGACCTGTACGAGTCCTGTGACAAGGACCGCCAAGGGTGAGTGATTGGTGCTACACACAATGGATTGTGAATTGCTGTATGTCATTATTGTTCACTAATGCAATGGCTGTCTGTGTTGTAGATACGTCAAGTGGCTTCGAGGGAAGACACCGCACCCTGGGACCGCAATGGACGCCGCCAAGAAGTATATCCTGGCCCGAGACAAAGAGCGGTCGGCAGAGGCGGCGTCGGCAGAGGCGGCGTCGGCAGAGGCGGCGTCGGCAGAGGCGGCGTCGGCAGAGGCGGCGGCTGCTACCCCCCCACCACCCACCAGCAGCCGCAGCAGCAGCAGCAGCACCCCCCCCACCACCGCCACCAGCAGTGGCCCCACCACCGCCACCAGCAGTGGCCCCAGCAAGGCCACTGCTTCCACCTTGCTGCCGCCACACAAGCCGACCGCTTCAAAGTTCTCGGGCCTACTGGGGCGGCGTCCCATGGGCCCAGGTGAGCTGCAGGCCAAGGTCAGGAAGCTGATGACCACACCTGCACGGCCTGCGGCTCGAGGTAGATCTCTTTCTTTCTGTTTAACACAACAGAGTACAGTTCAGTGTACTAACCATTGCCCAACCCCCCCCCATAGCGGTGTCTCCATCCCTCCGAGACCAGCGCCCCTCGGTTCCGCCGCCGCTGCCAGAGGTGACGGACGAGGAACTGGTCCGGATGGTCACTGACGTAGAAACCGGTAACTGGCACCACACTGGACGTGTCACACTGTAACATTTGCCTTCAATATATATTCTTCTGTCAGTATGTTTGTATTAACTGTAATTGTTTCATTTACTGGTCGCTGCAGCTGATGCTTGAAGGACAAAGGTAGGTTTGGCAGGTAATATCGCTAACTTTGTAGGTGGTAGTGCTATCCTCACTCATGTGGAGGTAATGCAGATTTGATTAAACGCCTTCACGTGTCTACTTCCGTCGGCCCTGCTGCATCTCTTAACATTCGCCTTGTAGCGCATCTGGTAACGCATCTCTTAACATTCACCTGGTAGCACATCTGGTAACCCATCTCTTAACATTCGCCTGGTAGCACATCTGGTAACACATCTCTTAACATTCGCCTGGTAGCGCTAAACCTTCTGCCCTAATCACTGGCATACTGCACGTCATCAACACTCAGACTCACTTAGTCTTGTCCCATGACTATCATTGTGCTGATGCTATTTTGCTGTGTGTGACTGCGTCTGAAGCTCACGTACAGGTCCTTCACACTCTCCCGCTCCCGCTGGTGGTGACGCCTCCATCTCCACCTCCTCCTGCACTGTCCTCCATCCCTCCCCCACTGCCACCACCACCACCACCTCAAGTTGCGGCTGCTCCACCGACCAGGGAGGATCCCCGTGGGGTCTCCGTGGAGGAGACGCCATCTGGGGAGACCACCCTGGCACCAGCGCCGGCCGGCGAAGAGGACGAGGAAGAGGAAGGAGAGCAATGTGGAGCAGACCGCAACGCCCACTCCTGCTTTGGCTGAGGCACAAACACACACACACACGTGCCTGTACTCATGGACGCACAACTCAGTGGAGTCGACTGTCAAACTGCATGTAGCACCGACTCAGCCTCCTTACAGTGTGTTTGTTTGTTTGTGTTTTGTGTTTCTCCTCACAGGCCCGGTTGCCTGAGAGCTGGCGGACAGCTCTCACCGGGAAAGAGCAGAAGTGGATCGGCCGGGAGCTGTTTCAGCCTGACAGCAAGGGGAGGACAACACTGACCACAGACCTCAAGCTGTGGTGGTATCCCCCTCAGCCCCGGCCGAGTTACACTCAGCCACCCGCCTCACCAGCTGCCTTCTTCGCATGTCGGCTGTTCCTCTGGACGCCCCTGCGTCTGTGAGGCATCCGGCCGACACGCTGCAACAAGGCCCTCACCAAGTGTGGGCTCTACAGGACCATCCAGAGGGTCCTGGACATCGACGGCTAGTACTTGATGGCCACCGAGTACCTGGAGTGCCGTCGGTGTAAGAAGAAGGTAGCTGCGTGGTCGCAGGAGATCGTGGGTCAACTGGGAGAGGGGCATCGCGCCCTGTTCCCAGCGATCCTCACCTACAAGTAAGTAGCTGTCTGAACACTGTCTCTGTGTATCACGCAGCGTCTCTGTGTATCTGTGTGTGGCTCTTCTATAACACATAATGTGCTCCTCTGTAGGCTTGCCTGCGACCGGATCTGGGGAACAGCCCCACGCAGCTGTACAACAAACTCTGTGAGGCACACACAGAGGCCTGGATGCGGCGGTCCATACACTACCTCAGCGTCATGGAGCCCTTCGCGTCGATAGGTGTCGTGCGCAGGTACACCCCACCACCAAATCTGCCACCCGTGCCCCAGTACGGGTGGCTTTTACTGGTGTACTGCCACGACATCCTCTCCCGCCTGGAGGACGTGAAAGCCCGGGTCACCTCTATCTTTGGAACCATCCTGAAGATGGATTCAACCAAGAAGGTAAATGTGGTGCTATAGCACAAGCCGAGTGTCATGCTCTGGCTATGTGCGTGCAGCCTTACTGATGTGCGTTATTCTTTCAAACAGGTGACTCAGAAGCTCGCCGGTGCTGCCGCCCAGACCGCAGCATGGGCAACCAACGTCGGCAACGAGCACGGACAGGTGCTTATGTCCGTGCTCACGGACACCAAGGGGGCCAGTCTGCTGTCCATGGCTGCGGGGTTAGTGCGGCGGTACCGGGACGCTGGGGTGGAGCCGCCTCAGCTCCTCTACGTCGACCGGGACTGTTGTTCGTCCCACGGGACATCCAAGGCAGCTGCTGTGTTCAACGAGCGGGACAAGCTGGGGGTCCGGCTCAACATCTAGCACCTGATGCGGCGCTATGCGTCAGGTGTCACCACTGAGACCCACCAGCTGTATAAGTCCTTCCTGCAGCAGCTGTCCTTGTGCGTCTTCCTGTGGGACCCAGAGGACGCAGCCCGGTTGCTCGACGCCAAGAAGAGGATGCTTGAGGCGCAGGGGATGACCTTCTCGTCCGACGCCAGAGTGTGGAGGCACGTCAGCCGCAGGGATATGGCTACCCATTGGCGGCGACGGAGCAGCTGATCGGTGACCTCCTGGAATCCTTCGGCGGTGCCAACAGACGAGACACCATGGGGATTCCCCTGCTGGACCAGGACCGCATCCAGGCAATCTGGACGGAGCAGCGGCGTCACCTCCAGTGCATCCAGGACCCGCCGGGCGTGGAGCCATGCACCGAGACGGGCAGGCTGACCGGTGGGGGGGGGGGGGCTCAGCCTGCCGTTGTACCGTTGCGCACGAGGCTCCACGTCCCTGGAGTCGTTCCACCTGCACCTCAACGGCATTATCCCAGGTAAACCACGTTTCACTGTCGTTGACTCATTGTCATTCACAGTGTGCACTGAATAAACAGCATGTGTTCCTCCTCAGGAGAAAGTGCCAATCCCTGGCACTTTCAGGCATTTCTCCTGGAGGGGTTGACGCGGTGGAACGAGGACAGGGCGGCATCCGTGGCACAGGAGGGGTGTCCGCTGCTCCGCTCCTACAGTGGCCCCCTGCAGCACTCCCTTGACCAGCTCAGCCAAAGGGTGCTTGGCACGAGTCTGGTCAAGGATTACACCAAGCCCAGGGAGTACACCGGTAGGAACACTCAACCACCACGCTTACACATGTCCACACAGTGATATTTGTACCAGACTGAGTGATGTGATTTGTGTTGTACTTCAGAGGAGCTCATCGGCATTGAGTACCTGTACTCCCAGACGGGCAGAGTGCTGCAGGACGTCAGCTTGGACCCTGACACTCCGGACGCGGGGGGGGGGGGGGGGGGGGACGTTCCTCTTACCCCACCCGTCCGACCACTGCCCCCGAGCCCACACCCCACACCCCCGGCTGGTCCTCGTCAGAGCCTCAGCAGGCTGCTGAGGTAGGCACGCCACCTCTGCATCTCACATCACCACACTGCGCTCTGTTCCATCCATCTGACTGATTGTTTTCCGTCTCTGCTCTAGGCTCAGGCTCTACGAGGCCCTGTCAACATACGACAGGGCCAGAGTAGTTTACCCTCCCCGCTACAGGGACAGGCCAGCTCGGGGGCGCTTCATGGCAGCGAAGCCTCACCGCACCAGTATACCTGGTGTGGAGAGCATGAGACGGTAAGGCTACACTTCCATCATACGTTTCCCTGACGTACACACGAGCTGCTTTATGTAATGTTCACATCATGCTCATGTCCACCATTGTTTTTATCCATTGTCCGCAGCTGCCTGGTCGGACAGACCTCTGGACCTGCCAGCAGTCCCAGCGCAAGCCGGCTGGTAGAAGCAGTGTGCACCCAGCTCTGCCGCATGTACCCCTCGGGCACCCGTGTGCGCGGCGCCCGGCGGTCGCGGTGGGACTGCATACTGCTTCGCTACCAGCACATCCGGGACCTTGTGCTGGGCCACCAGAGGCTGATGGCTCGGGCGCCCATCCAGCTCTACGAGCTGAACTGCAGGACCCTCTCGCTGTGGTATGTTTGCTTTGGCTGAGGTACAAACACACACACACACACACACGCGTGCCTGTACTCATGGACGCACAACTCAGTGGAGTCGACTGTCAAACTGCATGTAGCACCGACTCAGCCTCCTTACAGTGTGTTTGTTTGTTTGTGTTGTGTGTTTCTCCTCACAGGCCCGGTTGCCTGAGAGCTGGCGGACAGCTCTCACCGGGGAAGAGCAGGAGTGGATCGGCCGGGAGCTGTTTCAGCCTGACAGCAAGGGGAGGACAACACTGACCACAGACCTCAAGCTGTGGTGGTATCCCCCTCAGCCCCGGCCGAGTTACACTCAGCCACCCGCCTCACCAGCTGCCTTCTTCGCATGTCGGCTGTTCCTCTGGACGCCCCTGCGTCTGTGAGGCATCCGGCCGACATGCTGCAACAAGGCCCTCACCAAGTGTGGGCTCTACAGGACCATCCAGAGGGTCCTGGACATCGACGGCTAGTACTTGATGGCCACCGAGTACCTGGAGTTCCGTCGGTGTAAGAAGAAGGTAGCTGCGTGGTCGCAGGAGGTCGTGGGTCAGCTGGGAGAGGGGCATCGCGCCCTGTTCCCAGCGATCCTCACCTACAAGTAAGTAGCTGTCTGAACACTGTCTCTGTGTATCACGCAGCGTCTCTGTGTATGGCTCTTCTATAACACATAATGTGCTCCTCTGTAGGCTTGCCTGCGACCGGATCTGGGGAACAGCCCCACGCAGCTGTACAACAAACTCTGCGAGGCACACACAGAGGCCTGGATGCGGCGGTCCATACACTACCTCAGCGTCATGGAGCCCTTCGCGTCGATAGGTGTCGTGCGCAGGTACACCCCACCACCAAATCTGCCACCCGTGCCCCAGTACGGGTGGCTTTTACTGGTGTACTGCCACGACATCCTCTCCCGCCTGGAGGACGTGAAGGCCCGGGTCACCTCTATCTTTGGAACCATCCTGAAGATGGATTCAACCAAGAAGGTAAATGTGGTGCTATAGCACAAGCCGAGTGTCATGCTCTGGCTATGTGCGTGCAGCCTTACTGATGTGCGTTATTCTTTCAAACAGGTGACTCAGAAGCTCGCCGGTGCTGCCGCCCAGACCGCAGCATGGGCAACCAACGTCGGCAACGAGCACGGACAGGTGCTTATGTCCGTGCTCACGGACACCAAGGGGGCCAGTCTGCTGTCCATGGCTGCGGGGTTAGTGCGGCGGTACCGGGACGCTGGGGTGGAGCCGCCTCAGCTCCTCTACGTCGACCGGGACTGTTGTTCGTCCCACGGGACATCCAAGGCAGCTGCTGTGTTCAACGAGCGGGACAAGCTGGGGGTCCGGCTCAACATCTAGCACCTGATGCGGCGCTATGCGTCAGGTGTCACCACCGAGAGCCACCAGCTGTATAAGTCCTTCCTGCAGCAGCTGTCCTTGTGCGTCTTCCTGTGGGACCCAGAGGACGCAGCCCGGTTGCTCGACGCCAAGAAGAGGATGCTTGAGGCGCAGGGGATGACCTTCTCGTCCGACGCCAGAGTGTGGAGGCACGTCAGCCGCAGGGATATGGCTACCCATTGGCGGCGACGGAGCAGCTGATCGGTGACCTCCTGGAATCCTTCGGCGGTGCCAACAGACGAGACACCATGGGGATTCCCCTGCTGGACCAGGACCGCATCCAGGCAATCTGGACGGAGCAGCGGCGTCACCTCCAGTGCATCCAGGACCCGCCGGGCGTGGAGCCATGCACCGAGACGGGCAGGCTGACCGGTGGGGGGGGGGGGGGGCTCAGCCTGCCGTTGTACCGTTGCGCACGAGGCTCCACGTCCCTGGAGTCGTTCCACCTGCACCTCAACGGCATTATCCCAGGTAAACCACGTTTCACTGTCGTTGACTCATTGTCATTCACAGTGTGCACTGAATAAACAGCATGTGTTCCTCCTCAGGAGAAAGTGCCAATCCCTGGCACTTTCAGGCATTTCTCCTGGAGGGGTTGACGCGGTGGAACGAGGACAGGGCGGCATCCGCGGCACAGGAGGGGCGTCCGCTGCTCCGCTCCTACTGCAGCACTCCCTTGACCAGCTCAGCCAAAGGGTGCTTGGCACGAGTCTGGTCAAGGATTACACCAAGCCCAGGGAGTACACCGGTAGGAACACTCAACCACCACGCTTACACATGTCCACACAGTGATATTTGTACCAGACTGAGTGATGTGATTTGTGTTGTACTTCAGAGGAGCTCATCGGCATTGAGTACCTGTACTCCCAGACGGGCAGAGTGCTGCAGGACGTCAGCTTGGACCCTGACACTCCGGACGCGGGGGGGGGGGGGACGTTCCTCTTACCCCACCCGTCCGACCACTGCCCCCGAGCCCACACCCCACACCCCCGGCTGGTCCTCGTCAGAGCCTCAGCAGGCTGCTGAGGTAGGCACGCCACCTCTGCATCTCACATCACCACACTGCGCTCTGTTCCATCCATCTGACTGATTGTTTTCCGTCTCTGCTCTAGGCTCAGGCTCTACGAGGCCCTGTCAACATACGACAGGGCCAGAGTAGTTTACCCTCCCCGCTACAGGGACAGGCCAGCTCGGGGGCGCTTCATGGCAGCGAAGCCTCACCGCACCAGTATACCTGGTGTGGAGAGCATGAGACGGTAAGGCTACACTTCCATCATACGTTTCCCTGACGTACACACGAGCTGCTTTATGTAATGTTCACATCATGCTCATGTCCACCATTGTTTTTATCCATTGTCCGCAGCTGCCTGGTCGGACAGACCTCTGGACCTGCCAGCAGTCCCAGCGCAAGCCGGCTGGTAGAAGCAGTGTGCACCCAGCTCTGCCGCATGTACCCCTCGGGCACCCGTGTGCGCGGCGCCCGGCGGTCGCGGTGGGACTGCATACTGCTTCGCTACCAGCACATCCGGGACCTTGTGCTGGGCCACCAGAGGCTGATGGCTCGGGCGCCCATCCAGCTCTACGAGCTGAACTGCAGGACCCTCTCGCTGTGGTATGTTTGATGCTTTGGACAATGATATATGTTATGGTAATGACATGCTTGAATTACATGCTCTCAAAATTGTACATGTATCTAAAATACTGTGTTGACATCCGTTCTCAGGTTCACCAGGACGCAGCGGGAGAAGGAGAGGACTGTGCTAGCTCCAGGCGTTGCAGCAGAGGGACGACCACCAGCAGCAGTGGGCAGCACCGGCTGTGGCAGCACCGGTGTCTATTCTGCCAGCGCCAGTAGTGTGCACACAGCTACTGGCGCCTTTACTGCCTGCCCCCTCAGCTGCTGTCCTGGCCGTTAACGCCCACCTGATCGGCTACGGCGACAGAAATCACGTTGCGTGTGTTTTGACTGAGTGAGTAAAACCAAAATAAATAGAATATTAATGTACTGATATAACATTTGTGACCCCACAGTACTTTTACAATGTACTGACATGGAGTTTGTCGATGTGTTATTACGTTTTGCCGTCAATCGCTGGTTTTGATATTTCAAGCTAGGATGCTACGGTGTAATTACATGTGACGATCTCAGAAAACAAAATTAAAGTATGAAAAGACTATACAGTTAATGTCCTCAGACCCTTAAGATTATAATATCAACAGGTGAAATCAAAAGATAAAGTTTAAGTGCATGTTTCATGCATTAACAATAAGCCTGTTTGTTTAATGGCTGCCAATGACGTGTCACGTTATGTTAATTTGTTAACGGCAATGTTTCAATAGTGAATGTGTAGTACCAGTATATCAATCTTATCTGTGATATTCCTGGTAATATAGCAATTAATATGTAGTTTAACCTGTAATGCTCGTTTAATGCTGTGCTGTGTCATTTCTTGTCATTGTAGAAATGGCGTTTGCAAAACTACAGCGCACAGCCTCGCAGCAGCTTCTCCTGTGGGCCTCTGATGAGGCGGTGGCCTACATCACCGCCAAGGGGCCACGCGGGGCCGCTGCTGCGAGGGCCAAGAAGCCGGAGGAGGTGGAGAAGGAGGCCCAAGCCCACGTCGTCTCCACGGGCGGTGACCCTGGGAACCCCATGCTGGTGCTGAGCTGCCACAGCATCCAGTTTGGGAAGTACCAGGGTCAAACGTTCCGTTGGCTCCTGGAGAACGACGTGGGCTACACGGTACAGTTGGTTGCCAGCCACCAGCGCGAGAAGAGTGCCTCCGACAGCCCCCTTATGGCCAACAAGGACGAACTCGCCCAGTACTCGTGCACCCACCCGGAGTTTGCTGCGCACATCAAATTCCACCGGGCGCACGACGAGGCCCGGGCTCGTGCCAGTCAGACCGGGTGTGAGGGCGAGGCCCTTGTTGTCTTTGGGATGTTTAAAGAGGACACCCTGAAGGACCTGTATGAGTCCTGTGTCAAGGCCCGCCAAGGGTGAGTGATTGGTGCTACAGACAATGGATTGTGAATTGCTGTATGTCATTATTGTTCACTAATGCGATGGCTGTCTGTGTTGTAGATGCGTCAAGTGGCTTCGAGGGAATATACCGCACCCTGGGACTGCAATGGACGCCGCCAGGAAGTATATCCTGGGCCGAGACAAGGAGCGGTCGGCAGAGGCGGCGGCTGCTACCCCCCCACCACCGCCACCAGCAGTGGCCCCAGCAAGGCCGCTGCTTCCACCGCGTCCCATGGGCCCAGGTGAGCTGATGGGCAAGGTCAGGAAGCTGATGACCACACCTGCACGGCCTGCGGTTCGAGGTAGATCTCTTTCTTTCTGTTTAACACAACAGAGTACAGTTCAGTGTACATGAGTTACTAACCATTGCCCAACCCCCCATAGCGGTGTCTACATCCTTCAGAGACCAGCGCCCCTCGGTTCCGCGGCCGCTTCCCCACAACACAGAGGTGACGGACCAGGAACTGGTCCAGATGGCCACTGACGTAGAAATGGATAACTGGCACCACACTGGACGTGTCACACTAACATTTGCCTTCAATATATAATGTTCTGTCAGTATGTTTGTATTAACATTAATTGTTTAATTTACTGGTCGCTACAGCTGATGCTTGAAGGACAAACCAGGCGAATTTTTAGAACTCGCAAAAACTACTAATCACATGCTGGTGAACATTGCTGCACCGGTTGATGTTTTTTCTCATTACAAACTGTTTTATCATGCAGGGCTTTTTAAAAATAGCCCCAACAGTTAAACAGCAATCACATTTTCAGTTTCTTGAGAAATAATTTAGAAGGCACTGGTAAAAATACTTACAAGATACTCTTATGAGGTTTTCAGGGTCTTCGTTGAGGTACATAGTTAGTGCTTTCAGTGCGCAGGCTCTTCTGTTTTCAACACAGTCATTCTATAGCAGAGAACATGGGAAATGTTTAGGCGATTATATAATTATTGTATTATACAGCAATTAACACTAGAGATGCGTCAATGTTTAAGCTACTAAATTTAGCATGTAAATTCAACACAACAAAAAAGTAAGAAATCCAGGAAGAGGAAACGTTCTCTGTACATACAGATACTGCAAAGAAAAGTTGTAAATTCTTATTAGTAATTATTGAAATGGTATGTATGAGAAGCTATGGTCATTTTTTTGGATGATTCTTTATCCCAGATGAGGGTTGGGCAGTTATAGTCATTTATTTTAAATATCTAATAAATATTGAAAAATGGCAACAGTAATTATGGTCAGAAAATCTGCTGTGTAATGTGCCCATTCATAATAAATGCATTAGGGGTATGTCAGCACCATGCTATAGAAGTGTAATAGCCTTAGGTGAACATTCCTTTTAATATCATCCCTTACAAAATTATGAAATGTCTTTACATAGTATAGGACTGACCTCACGTTCAGAAAAGAGAGCTGGCCACCTTCTTTTGAACTCCGCAATGAAAGGCTTTTCTTCAATCACTTCATGCCGCCTGTAAGAATATGTCCTATCCATTTTCTCCTTAACCACCTGTTGGTTGTTTCCCTTTGTCACCTCAGACAAAAGTGCCACCCTCTCCTCCTCAAGTTTCTCTTTGGATAATCCTGTTGGATAGTCAGGATAGTAGTTCACCTCTGCTCGTCTAGGTTTCTTCACTTGATTCGAAGAGGTACGTGGATCACCTTCCTTACGCTTGAGGGAATTAACATCCAGCTCTGCACATCCAATGTTCCGCAGCTTAGTTTGGTAGTTTGCCATTTTATATTTCAAACTTATCTTCCATCCAGAGAAGCCACTAACTGAACCTCGCTCCCTCAAACATGGATATTTCTTCACTAGTGCCTCCGCTACTCCATCAAATTCAGCACTGGAGGGATAAGCTTTATACCTCATGATTTCAGAGGCCAAACCTTCAAGAATTTCAGACTTCATTCTTGGAGTACGAGTTGAAAGTCATCATTTGCATGCTGGAGTTGGATATTTACATCATAGACAAACTCGAGTACAGGAAAGACATCTGGCCATGGCTCACACCTTAGGGATGAAGATGACTCAGAAGATACTGACAGAATGTCAGTGTCCACAGTTGAATTGGAATTGACCTCTTCAAGGCTGCGCTCCACTGAAGAGAGGGAAGGGCTACTTGTTGATAGAGGAATTGGGAGGTAAATCACTTTGAGTGTAGCCTTGTTAGATTCATGAATTCATCGAAAACGACGTCCATGTATTGTAGTCTAAAGTCTGACATTGTCTTTTTATCTCGCTTTTCAGTTCCTCAACAGAGTCTGGTATTCCCAAAGGCAGCGTTACTTTTGAAGCGTAATTTTCTCCTAAGATGATGCGAAGAACTGCTGAAGTAGCCATTTTGGTTGACAGGTTAATCTGAAGAAAAGCAGAAAAAAAATTAAAAAACATAGGTACCATTTTTATAAGTGGACAGTAGGTCTTCATCATTAAACCATTAGTCATTTGTAATTTTCCATTATTTAAAGTCTTAAAATATGCAGTGTGATGCCTGGCAATGACTGCCGTTTTGAGAACTTTGAAATTACTCAAAATGTATTCAAATGTTTTTTCTACAAGTATTTTGCAGTCGTGTACAAAATTGTAAAGCGTATGGGTTAGGGTTTTATAATATACAAACAAACTTTATCCAATGATGTCCATTTTAAAAAATATCATGTGGTGCGACCATCAAGAAACGACTACTTGGTACCTTTATGTTGCATCATATACCAGTTTGCCAAAGAATCCAAAAAATCTCAAAATCAGTGAATATCTCCACACAAATCACTTGTCTGTAATGTGTGTACACTGGGGAAAAAGTGGACCCCTGTGTACAGTTTACATGTTTACAGAGTCTAGGCTGTGTATTATAAGATATCACTTCAGCGCACACAGTACGGACAGGTCATGGATCTTAAAGATATTCACTGATTTTGAAACCAAAGGAAATATTTGGGCGTCTTCCAGAATCGCTGACTCCACCTTTAAATGTATAAAATTATGTTAAAGTTTAATAAAAACTGGTTTGAATCTTTATTTTTTATTGGAATTTATTTTTTATTGACCTCTTTTAAATAGATTTTAAATCATATTAGGTCATCATTATTATTGAAGTTATTTGAAGCTGGGACATTACAGAACAAAAATATGAGGTGGATATTTTCAAAATCTTAAAATAAATGGAAATAGTTTCATTTTAACACATTATGATAGAAATTGTGTAAAAAAAATGTTTAAGCATGTTAAGGAAAATTTTAAACTAAATCACTGTCACACAAAATGATGAATTTTAAGAGCATGGCCAATTCTAATCTACATGAAAGCACTTAAAGAGCCAGTGAACCCAAAACCACTTTTTTTGTTTTAAACATGGTAATTTGTCTTATATGATCGTAAACATAGTAATCTATGCCATTTTATCACTGTAACTGTCTCAGAGACAGTCTGGACATTACAGAGATTTAAATATGTATTTACATTAATTGTTTAATATGTATTTATTATTTGTTGAATTCATGATTTTGTTCTTTGGTTAAAAATGATTTAAGTTGTACTGTTAAAAATAGATATTGTGTCATTGCTTTGTGTTAAGAGTTTGTTTAAATATCTATCCCAGGGAATTATGGGGAAAACGCGTCATCAGAGTTATAAAACCAGTCACGGACTCATGGGTTTAAGAAGAAGATGGACTCTGTATTAGGTTTATAGCGCTAACGTTGTCACGGTGTTTTTTCTGTTGATTAAAGTTTACCGTTTTAGAGAGAGAGAGAGAGAGATTAAAAGGAAAAATAAATATACAAAAAGACATCAGTACGAAGCGTGGCCGTTTATTGAACCTATGCAGTTACAATCACTGTTACTGAAATAAGTCCCCAATTTAGAGAAAAAAGGGGTAAGATCCTATGTTTTTGCCAATCTCCCCAAAACACTACGTAAACGTTCCACTTTGCTGCGAACGCAGAATGCATTACCCCTTTTTTCTTTTTTCTCTAAATTGGGGACTTATTTCAGTCAGACTACCTTTTCCAAGGAAGTCTGACGTCACGACCAAGGGGCACCAGCGGCGTGGTTTGTGTGGACGTGTGGAGATCTGTCGGGACAGCGGTTGACTGCAGTGTCTGAGAGAAAGGCTTTTCGGACACTTATTGTATTACGCCACGGTGTGTGTGGATGGTAAAGCTCCGTCTGAGCAGCGATTTGTTTAATGTCCACGTCTGAGTAAAGGTTAAGCTTCCCGGACACCTATAGTATAACGCTACGGTGTGTGTGGATGGTGAAGCTCCTTCTGAGCAGCGATTTACTTAATACCCGCATTTGAGGATAAGGCTTCCCGGACACATTGTATAACGCTACGGTGTGTGTGGATGGTGAAGCTCCGTCTGAGGAGCGATTTATTTAATACCCGTGTCCGAGGGTTAGGCTTCCCGGACAGTGACACCTATGGTATAACGCTACGGTGTGTGGCGGATTTCATATACATCGCTTCTTATAACGCTGACAAGAGTTACACAACGGTACTAAAAAAGTATCAAAGTTGGCGTGGGTCGTAACCATGGGGATAACGCCCCCCTCTTTCCTAAAACTCAGCCCAAAACGCATGTTTTTAAATCTGTGTTCGAATTTCAGCTGAAACAGTGGGCTCTTTAAATCACTAAATGTATTAATTTTTAAATGAATGTTTGTGTACACACAAGCTTCTTAATTTTTTAACAAGTGCAATAGACATGTTTTGTATTTTAAAATCCTTAAATGTCATTGACCCAAACATAATCTGTCAAAATAAAATAACAATAAAGAATATTTACCAGACCCGTGTATATATATTTGAGGCTGACCATTAGGCAGGTTCCACACTTGTAGTCGACCAAGCGATAGTTGTCAGTCAGTTCATTTAACTCAGCCACTACAATCCTTTCTGAATATGACTGGATTTCAAATGCTCTATAATGCTCTCTGTACCACGAAGCTAATCTTCTGCATATGAAGATTAATGTGTTTTCTAATGTACACATCAGGGGCCGTATTCACAAAGCATTTTATCTTACCGCTAGGAGTGCTCCTAACTCGCGCTAAAACATTTTACGTAGGAGTTTTTTCTTAAAAGTTATTCACAAAGCTGCTGAGACCTACTCATACTAAGGATAAATCACTAAGACTGAGCTAAGAGTGACGCGCCGTTGCTATGGATTACGTCGATTCTCGTGCACGAGTTTGGAAGCGGTCAGTGCGGTGATTGGTTGTTCAGAGCAGGCGGTCTCTGTGGAAACGAGCCCACTGAATCACCGAAGAACAAGGAAGTAGCCTCGGCTAGACATTCCTATCAAATAGTTATGGACAGTGCAGTTAGCAGAATACACGCATGATGACAAGTTTGTGCAGACCACGATAATGACGTTGTAGCCTATATGCACGTTAAAGAGAGAGAGATAAACAATAAAAACAATAAAAATACGTAAATTGCATTAATTCAAGGAGGCAATTAAAAGCACCCTGCAAACTATTATTCAATGAGCATATCTCCACTATTCAACACTTTTAATAAAAGCCCATACCGGTTATGGAGAATGGCACATACAGTGATCACTGTGATCACATCCTCTCTCCACTAATACGATGTTTTTTACGCATAGGACTAATCGTAATCTGCGTAATCACTTGCATGTTATACTTTAACTGCTCCCGGTTGTGGATTGAGAGGTGTCAAGACGTCTTGCAGGGATAGCCGCTGTCACCCAGCAAGACACCCAACTGGTACATGGTGCCTCACGCCTCAGACCGCTCCCCATTAAAATACGCGGATCACGGATAGACCCTGCAGGCCACTTCGCAACATCAAGAATGTTAAGTTGCATCAAAAGCAATCTGCGTGTTGATGGAATGTACTTTCTTTCTATTGACGAACACGTCCTCATCTTTTGATGGCGCAATTATTTGTATGTGCGTCCCGTCAACAGCACCGACCACACCGGCCATACCTGCTGCCATGAAGTTGGCTTTGATCCTCCTGTGTAGTTGTTGATTGTCCAAAGGAAACCGAATAAACTGTTGGATGATATTAATGGTATTATTTCAGCCTTAACCAACTTTGAACTGAGCTCTGTCAGCTCTTCTAGCCTGTATGTAAATATATGATCATTGTGGAATTGTGTGTGTGTGTGTGTATAGGCCTATATGTAGGCTACATATATGTAGGCTACATATATATATATATATATATATATATATATATATATATATATATATATATATGTGTGTGTGTGTGTGTGTGTGTGTGTGTGTGTGTGTGTGTGTGTGTATTTTTTATTCTATTTTTATTATTTTATTATTATTGTGTTGTGTTGGTGTTATGGACCTTTCATGAGATGTGTCCTTAATAAAGTTTGAATTTAATTGAATTGAATGTGGTCTACAGAGCGCGTTGATGGTTCGGTTTATGGCTGACTGATGGTTGCGATATTCCTAAATCGTCGGCATTGCAAACTTGCATTTTCCCTGTTGCTAAATATCGTAGTGTTGCCAAACATTTTATTTCCTAATCGAGTTATTCCTGTTAGTCGGGGATGTTATTGCATCCCGCACTAATTCCACAACAAGTTTTATACCCTCACGATTTAGCCTATATCTCTTGATCAATTCACAGTCTTCCACTGTCTCCAAAACATTTCGTCTCGCAGTCATTTTCCGATTCTTTGTGAATAGGTCTTAGTGAGTTAGGAGTCCTCTCGAGGACTTTTAGGCTCTCCTAGACTTAGGTGTTACTTTTAGGCCTAAAATACTTTGTGAAATGCTCTTAGTGAAAAAAATTAGGAGTCCTAAATTTAAGACTGACACGCCCATTATTTTTAGGAGTTTCTCCTAAATTCGCCAGTTAGGAGCTACTTTTAGCGCTAAGATCCTTTGTGAATACGGCCCCTGAAGTATCTCTGCGAATTCAGGCAGTCCACCGACTGATCCATGCACAATAAAAATCCCATTTCTGTATTCAATACCATTGCTGGAGACACTCTGTGCTAGTGTGACTGTTGTGAGATCAGGGAATTTTTGTCTTAGGTGAAGTGATACATCCTCTTTCATTACATCCAATGGAATTGTTGAGACGTTTGTCACATCAAAACCAGACCTCTGGTAACTCCTTGTGTGCATGTGATAACCAATCATTAGCTGGTGCTTATTTGCCAAAGACAGTGTAATGTTTTTGAAACACTTTGTGTGTCGGACAACCTGTTTAAAATAACTGTGCTTGGCCTCAAAGCGCATTATCCAAAACTTCACAATGGGGCCAAACAGCTTCATAATTTCTGGATAATGCTCGAGAAAGTGATGTTTTGGTCGGATTCTCTGATCTGGAAACACTTCTTTATATCTCCGTCTGTGCTCTGAAATTTTATACTCTAAATATGCCACAGACTGCTCACAGTGGAAAGTTGCGACAACCAGCTGTACAATATCTTTCAAATCTAGAATCACTTTCTAGGCTGGCTCATCTTCAGGGATCAAGTGACCAATCATAAATGGTAATAACCTTAGCAAACACCAATTTTTGTGTGCGTTTCCACCAATTGTTTTACGACTTGAAAAACTGAGTGGCACCAAGTGAGGACGATTCTTTTTGTCACCCAACTTGTATTGAAAGTTTTTAATGTGATTATTAAGGTCAGAAAGTGTTAACAACTTCTTGGAAATAAGTTGACCAAAACACAATGCAAGCTCAATTGGGACCATGCCCTCAAAAAGGTCATGGACAACATCAGGGGGATATCCTCAGGTCACACAGAAGTGGGCAAGTCTCTGTGAAAATACATGCTTTTCTAACACCAAAAAAGCTACCCTCGCTTGCAAGGGCAGTATTTATATGGAATTGATGAAGCTCTTTGTTTCAGGGGGTAAATGCACCTGATCTTACTTCAGTGAACTGAATTTCTTCCCGGTGGGCCGTGCAAAACCTACAACAATACGGGCCTGAGAAACTTTCCACAAAGCCAGCTTATTCCATGTGCTGCAAGATTGTCTGACACGACACACTAAAGTGTTCCCTTCACAAATGTACCCAGCTGTGAGACAAATACACCTTGCTGCTCTAGGGTAACAAGATCTTGCAGTAGTGGCTCACATATTTTGCGATAGCCATAGGTCTTTATGTCATCACTTTTGCATAAGAGAGGCAGGCAAACTGGCATGCCTGCAATATACCTGGCTCCAGGTATATTGAGCAGCAATATACCTGCAATATCCAGCAATATTAACACACCGCGGACCTACGGCCGACGGAGGGGGGGGCGCGCGCGATTGTAACACTCCGGCCGACGGCGGGGGGGTGGTGGTGCGCGCAATAGTAACACACCGCGGACCTACGACCGGGGGGGGGGGGGGGGGGGGGGGGGCGCGGTGTGTTACTATTGCACTCTCAAAAAGGAGGACAAATACGCGCCGGCTTGATGCTGCGCCGGACGCCGGACAGGGCTGAAAAACCGGACAGTCCGGCGCAAATACGCGCCTCCTTTTTGAACCCACGCCCCGCCCCACCGGTTGAGAACCACTGCTACAGGATGCACTGCAGGAAAAATAAACATTTAATCATGAAGGCTCATTATGTATTTGTAGTTAACTTAGTCATTTCTATAGTAGGCTAATATAGCTACTATAGATACAGCATGGGTTGCCTTCAATATAAGCAGGGGTGCACATAACTGGTACGCAAGTACGCATGCGCGCCCATAATCAGCGATGCGTAACGTCACTTGTGCCACTACAGCGCTTTTGCGTAACTCACCATCAGGTCATCAAAATAAAACTACACGTGTATCTTGTACTACTTCTGCGTTTCCCCACCTGCAAAAAAAGGCAAACGGAGCCGCAGCGCTGTGTGCTCTGTGCACCGCGCGCACACTGGAGAACTGCGCAAAATCAGCTGATCGCAACGTCCGTTACTGTGAGACATCCGTTACTCGCTCCGTGGCAGTGACGGACTGGACCCCCGCCCCCCCCCCCCCCCCCGTCAACAACTCCACCCGCGGTGGAATCGCCTTTATCATTATCGAAACGACGCTACGTGTGGAGTGCGTACCGAACACCATCTCCTGGTACTCAAATGAGTAACTCACTAAAAAAGTTATGTGCACCCCTGAATATAAGGCTTCTATAAGGCTTTTATTTTTTTGCGGCTCCAGACATATTTGTTTTTTTGTTTTTTTGGTCCAATATGGCTCTTTCAACATTTTGGGTTGCCGACCCCTGGTATAGACAGACCGAGATTCTCAACTCTTCTCCTGACAGAAAATCATTAATCTTGAAGTACAGGGGTCCGTTTCACAAAGCAGGTTTAACAACCTCTGAGTTTAATCCTAAACGCTGAGTTGATCTACTCTGAAATAGAAAACTCTCGGTTTTCGGTTCCACAATACCGGTTTTGAGTTAATTTGATCAACTCAGGAGTTCCACCTAGGGTTAAGCGCGTGCACCACAACTATAAAAAGCCAGCATCAATGGAGCCCCGATTCGACGAGTCACCATGGCAACAGGGAAGAGGAGGGCTACGTATTTTAATAACGTCGAGTTAGAAACGCTAATGCACGCGTACGGGGAATATCTGCACGTTTTTAGAAAGAAGTCTAACACAGCTGCAGCTGCCAAGGAGAGGGAGACAGCGTGGGAGAACATCGCTTCTCGGGTGAATGCGTAAGTTTAAATGGAGTCCTTTGCAATCACAATAATATTACAGGGGAAAACTGCTTGAATGGTAACTATTCATTTATTTCATTTAGGTGCAATCCCGCGGGGGAGAAGCGGACTTGGCAGCAGCTGAAGATGAAATATAAAAACATTGTTCAAAAAGGTAAGACCTCGGCATGGAGGTACCTCATTTTGATCATGTTTTACACTGTAAAGTAAATATTAAGTGGCTATTTGACTGTGCAGTTGTTTTATCTCCAACATAATGCTGTTTTCACACACAAATGCCTTCTCATCTATATCATGTTCTGTTAAATAATTAAGCCTATTTAAACTAACACAGACTTCTACTCAGCCAACAGAAAGGAGGCAGACTCCCGTAAAACGGGTGGTGGTCCAGCACCACCGCCTCTAACGGTGGCAGAGGAGCTGGCCCTAAGCCACAATACTGGAAGGCCAATGGCTGAGGGAATCCCTGGAGGGAGCTCCTCCTCAGAGTGCACCCCCCAAGACACAAGTGCCTTTATAAAATGTAATGGGCCTATAGATATCTTTTTTTAGGCTACTTATACAAATATTTATTTGTCTTTTATGTCTTTTTTTCTTTTGTCCCAACAGATTGTGATGGTGCTATCTGCCTGGTGGAGGAGCCCCCTCAAGCCACAACAGACATTGTAACTGTAAGTAGGCAATACTCCAAAGATTTTACCAAAGGGTAGTTTAAGTATACTGAAACATATCACTCATCTAGGATGAAGAGGATGAGGAAACGGTGTCTGCTGCCTTTACGGAGGGGGATCCAGTATGGCCTACAGGAGGTAATATCTTCATATGTTACGGATAGTTCTCTTCCCATTCACATTTCTTAACATTCTGGTGGAATATAGAGGGACATTTATTAGCCTACACTGCAGTATTAACACATTCTCATCCTTTGTAACAGAACATGGGCTGGGCAGCAGCAGGAGGGTCCATCAACATCCACTGCACAGATTGACACAGTGAGATGGATGTTCACTAAACAGGTTCATTCTGTGGATTTCATGTGTATCATCTGTATAATGTAATGTCCTCCTTATGTATTCCCAGTTGACAGTGAAACAAATCTACAAAATTCACCTCCTTCAAAAAATAAAAAAAAGATAAAGAAATGCTATTCCTCGACCGGCAGATTAGGAAGACGGATCTTGAAATAGAAATACTAGAGCACAAGTTAGAGGTGAGTGCATGGTCACAGGTGAATTATGTTAACTATTGGAACATTAACTGAACTACCTCTTGTATTTGTAGGAAATAAAGACCAAATGAAATGTGTATTCAATCTTTATTTGACTGCTGTGGTTTCACTTCACAATCCATCATTTACATACATGATCTAATCCGTCCCTACATTTCCAACATTACCAACCGCTCATGGCTTCTTATTATATTGTGTGTTGCACTGTGTTTCTTTGCAAATGGAAGTTTTTTGTACAATGTCGGAGATGCAGAGCACTTGAGCAAGGCAACTGTATGCAGGGCGGTCAGAAAACTGTAGTACGGATTAGGTTGTGTATATAAATGATGGACTGTGAAGTGAAACGGTACCGCTCAAATAGAAAATGTTCTGGAAAAGCTAAAACATCTATGCACGGTTTGATAACTCTCTCCGGACGAAGATGTAATTCTCTGCGCAGTAATGCCGCACCTTCCTCCACGGGATCGTTTTCAAACGGACATGCCATGTTTGTAACAAAAGTCGTCTCCTACTGCGGCATGGACTTCGGATAAAGCCTACTGACTGACTGAATGAATGAGGAAATCAAATGGCGTGTGTGGCTGAAAGAGGGCGGAGACAGATTGAACCTCTAGGTCCATTGAGTAAAACCTGGTCCCGACCAGGTTAGGTTCATAGAGTCTGTTACTACGGTGACTGACCGAGAGCGTAAGTTACCTCTCTGTGAAACAGGCTAGAGTTAAGGCCGCAGTATACTCGCCGTTCCCAAGTTGTCGCGCGACGTTGTGACGTCAAAATGACGTAGATCTCGCCGGCGCGACAGGATTTTAGCCCGAACGCGCCGTGTCGCGCACAGCTCTTTTTTTTTCAGCGGCGCGCGACAAACCGGAAGCAACATGGAACATTTCGAAGGCAAGCTTTCCGAGCAAGTACGACTGTATAGGCGTGTGTGTGTGTGTGTGTATATATATATATATATATCCCCCCCCCCGCTAATAAACCGTGGGTTGACGTACGTGCTGTCTACTGTTGTTGTGGTCAAAGACGAGTGAAATTACGTGGCTGAAAAACTAGGTCAAAGCGACATTACGTTATAAAATGAAATGATTATATAAAATAATCATTAAGTTATTACGGACACTTACAAACACTATTCATATGGTAATTGTTGTCACCAATATCGTCTCTGACATTGACCGTGACATCATTGCTGCTGCCAGCTCTGCCATTGTTTACGTTTTATTCTTCTTTTAGTGCGTGGAAATAGTATAGAGTCGGTAGCCTTTCCTCAGTGGCGACACCTCTGTTCAGGAGAAGACTGCAACTAGTGTCGCGGCCGCCAAGCTCGAGTATAAATAGTCACGACGTTCCCGTGACGTCACAACGTCGCGCGACAACTTGGGAACGGCGAGTATACTGCGGCCTTTACCCCTCTTTCTCTGGTTTGAGGTATCTCCCTTTGTGAAACGGAAAAATCAGCGTTTCCCTCATTTCAGGGTTAATAAACCCAGGGTTTTCACTAAACCTGCTTTGTGAAACGGACCCCTGGCCACCTTCAAAAAATCTGTAATGCAGTTGGTCACTTACTATCTGTTGCTGTCTCCTGTTTTCAATAACCTGGTTGAGCACTTCCTTTTGATTAAGTAGCTGCTGTAAAAACGTTATCAAAGGAACATACTGAAAGCTTCTTTTAGCTTTCGCATCAAGTATAAACTGAACTGGCTTAACAATATTAAAATTATCGTTATAATATTGTCTCCTCTTAAAAGCTGTGGCTAATGGTCCTTCCTTTCCTAAAGCTTTTGATAGAGGATTAGATGAAGAAAGTGAACATCCTAACTCTTTGATAAGTTCCTGGTCAACTTGTAGGTTATTTTTATTAAAGAAGTCAAAAAGAATGTTGTTAGATACAGGCAACAGGGCAGAACTCACCAAATACTGCAACTCGTTTAACAGCTCATCAACAGCAGATGCTGCTACATGGAAACAGTTTTCCAACTTTAATAAGACAAATGCCAATTTCTGTTCTATAATTTTTGGCAAGTCCTCATGATCTGGGACCAGTGCACCATGTTCAAGTTCAGTATCATCATTTAACTCATCCCTCTCAGTTAAACATGCATCTCCCAAAGTAAAATTTTGTGAATCTGATGTGTAATCTTACAGTGTGTATTTCTTGTGCTTTCTGTTCTTGTGAGTTTGATATGTTCCATAAATATTTGTTGTAAACGATAGGGCTGTCCCGAATACCATATTTTGGGCTCCGGAGCTTCGGTAGTAATCGACAGCGAATATTCAAATATTCGGGGGGGGGGGGGGGGGGGGGGGGAGGGGGGCAAAAAAAAAAAAAAAAAAAAAGTTTTCTATGCCAATTGCCTTAGCCCCAGATGTTCCCACATTACTCCTTATTAGGGATGGGCATAATTAATCGATGATCGATCATTGATCGTTAAGAAATGTGTCGATCAATTTATATTGTTATCGATCAAAAGGACGTTGTGTTGCATACTGTGAGTCTTGAAGCGGTGCGGTGATCGCGGCTTTAGTTCCCCGTGTCTGATCGCTGTAATTCGGAGCGTGAATATCGGTTGAATATCTAATATCTTTCTAACTTTAAAAAACACTTTAGTATTTTTAAGACGATAGTCGCACATCCCTCGTAACTACGGCGTGAAGGTGAACCCTCCCGGACTCCGCTATCAACATGAACCGCTCCGCAGGAGGAGCCGCGCACGTCCACACGCACCGGACACCAAAATACCAACACGTGTTTTCCATTTGCTTGCTGTTAAATAAAGTTGTGTGCAGTTATACGGTTAAATACGATTATTGATTAATGACCGATCGCGTACTGCGGTCAAGACAGCCGTCTCTCGGTTTCGCGTGGTCAAGCCAGCCGCTCCAACATTTTAAATACTTCCATAACTGACATTTTAACAAAACGTTCAGCCTCATATGTTTTCTGACTAAGGTAGGCCTATTGCTTTTAGATAGTTCATGCAATTGTTTCTAAATGTGTGGCTCATCTTTTTGTCGCGAGCCTTTTCCGAGCGCCGGCTGCATATTGTATGGGCACATGTCGGCCTTTTTCCCTTTTTTCAAAACAGTTATACAGTTTAATGCCCACTTTTACTGCCTTGTTTGATTATTGTTGGCCGATAAGTAGGCTACTTATTGTAATTGGAATACAGACTTAGTCTTGTTGAATCTCCAAACCTTTAAGAGCGCATTGTTCGGCTTTTACGAGCGCCGCATACATAGGCCTATAACCAGGGACGGGCTGCCATAGGGAGGTTCGGCCGGACGATTTCAGGCCGATTATTTTGTATTTTTTTATTTTGTGTATTATTATTTTTGGGCCAGTCCAGATTATTGGGCCAATCCAGGACTGTCATAATACGGTCGTAGGTCCGCGGTGCGCTACAAACGCTACAAACTGAAGCCTGACGTTCACTGCTGTGAGTGATGTCACGCGCCCAAGCTGAGATGGTATATATTTCCACATCTTAACAGTCAAGTATAAATATAGTACAAGAATGTGCTGACAAAATGTATTTTGCGGTTCGCCTTTAGTGATAGCCTACATTTAGAAAAAAATAAAAATAAATTTAAAAAAAAAAAAAAACGAATATCCGAATCCCAAAATTGAAAACCGAATACCTACCCAACGAACGAATATCCGAATAGTCGAATATTCGGGTCCAGCCCTAGTAAACGAACAATTATCAAACAAACAAATGGTTTCATGTCTTTTTAGATGGTCATTAACATGACTTAAAAATTCTTTCAACGAGGCAATATGGCTACGTGAACAATGATGGCAGCAAAATGTTGTGCCATCTACTAATTTCTGAGATGTCTGATCAACATGTGACCTACATAGGTGACTTCGCAGTGCATTCCAAGTTTTAAATTTGCATGCACAGCTTAAATATATGCATGGATAAGGGTGTCTGCGGCCAAAATGGCCATGTTTTTACCTGTAGTGCTTCAATAGCTGACATCTTGTAGTTTCTTCTGCAGCACACTCTCTACACTTCCACATTCACATATCTGAAAATTTAAAAAAACAATAAAAGAAAACATGATTATCCAATGCAGTACAAGTTACATATATATGAGGTTACTTCAAGGTAGAGTAGGCCTATATGTTGATAATCCAAAACAGTGTCAAAATCCGCAAATGTCAACTAAAAATCTGCTGCCTGTCTGTAGTGTATGCGCGATGAAAAAATAGTCAGGTGTTTATATACAGCGAAGGACGCCAAAATGGCTACGCTTTCGGGTTGGGCGATGTCCCTTAAATTGGCAGTTGACGATGTTTACAGTAGGGTTGGGCGATGTCCGCTAAATTGGCAATCGTCGATGATTACCATAAAACATCGTGATTGACGATGATATCGTCGTTTTGACCACTTTTTACGTTGTGTGCAAGATCTGCGCAAGTGTTATCCGTGCAAAAGATGGCCAGACGACCAACCTTCATGAACACTTGCGTGTGCGCCATCCGGCAGAATATGCCACCTTGACTGCACGTGCTGGGGCTACCAAAAAAGCTAGCCAGGGTCAGCAGACGATAACTGGGCTTTTTGCAAAAACCACTAAATATAAAACCGACAGTGAGAGATGGAGGCAGTTGACAGATGTGGTAACTCGCTACCTGGCCAAAGACATGGTGTCGTTCAATACAGTGGAGAAGCCCGCGTTCAAGACCATGCTGCGTGCCTTTGATAAATAGTACGACCTGCCAGGTCGGAAATATTTCTCCAAGACGGCTATCCCAAATCTGTACAACGAGGTCAGAAGTAACATCTTGACAGCGCTGAGTGATATAGAATATTTGTCACTGACGACGGACATGTGGTCCAGCTGCAATATGATGCCCTACATGTCAGTGACAGTTCATTATGTGAATAAAGAGTGGACACTGCAGTCCAAATGCCTACAAACAAGCTTCATGCCCGAAAGACATACTGCAGATAATCTAGAGGAAGCACTGCGCGGGTCAATCAATGGCTGGAAAATACAGGAGAAACAGATTGCCCGTATAACTACCGACAATGGAGCGAATATTGTTGCAGCCATCCGGCAGTTGAAATGGCCATGGTTAAGTTGCTTTGGGCACAACCTGAACCTGGCCATAACCAACTCTCTTGCGCGACAGAGTGCCGTCACAGACCCGAGCTTTTGGGGTTTGCCGGGCAGTCAACACTGCGTTTTCACACAGCTGGCTAAGACGATTTGAGCTGCGGAATGCACAGGTGGAGATGAAACTCCCTGAGCATTCATTGATCACGGTAATTTTTAAAACATTTATCTAACAACAAACGATCTCCACAAACGAACATTTAACAAACTAGGTCTACAGAGAAAGTTTGCGAGACACACAACATGGCAAGGCAGCTTTATTTATACAGCGCATTTCATACACACAATGGCAACTCAATGCGCTTTACATAGAAATACAAATTAGAATAATAATAATAGTAATGAAAAGCAATAAAAAATACAAGAATAAAAGAATAGAAAGAAATAAAGTACTATAAGAGCAGCATAAAATCATGATTTAAAAGGACATAGTGCAATTAAATGTACAATTTAAAGTGCTTAGAACAAGCTCAATCATAGGCACAGGAGAAGAGAAGTGTTTTTAACTTGGATTTAAAAATGCTTAAAAAACATGAATAACTTCACTGAAAAACTAGGCCTGTAGGCCTGTGATTAAATGTAGCCTATATGGAGCCATATGTACATTTTGCAGTTTAGGCTATGGGGTTTATTAGGCAACAACTTAAAGCCAGTAATTAATAGCCCATGGCTGAATGTGTTTTTACTGACAGGACTGTGCAACACGATGGGGCTCAAAACAAAAAATGGTGGAGAGAATGCTGGAGCAGGCGCAAGCCATCAAGCGTGTGTTTGCCCAAGACAATAGCCGCCGTCCACTCCCCCAGCTGATATGGCAGGACATAAGTGTTCTGGAATCGGTGAACAACGCGCTGAAGCCAGTAGCGGACTTTACAGACATTCTCTCTGGAGAATATTATGTAACAGTTTCCTCACTGCTGCCCATGTTGGCCCATTTAGAGAGTGTGCTGGAGGAGTCAGATGATGATTCCACACTGACAGCAGACCTGAAGCGTGTCATCCTGGGGCAGATGGCAGGCAGATATGGAGATGACGCCCTCCAGAGGATGATGCGTAAAGCAACACTGCTTGACCCCAGGTACCGAGGGGACCATATGAAACCACACGAACTTCATTCCACAAAAACTGAACTTATGGAAGAGATTTTTGTGACAGAGATTGCGTCGCTGCCAAGCCCAACACGTCCTGCAGAGAAGGAGAGGAACCAGATGCCGGCACCGCCACCGCGCCAAAGAAAAAAAAGTGGTCTTTGGGCAGCCTTCTTGGGAAGAGAGCAGCCACAGCAGCCACGCTCACTGATAAGCAAAAGGTTGCGTCCGAAATGAGCGTGTACCTGCAGGAATTGTCCATTGATGGGGAGGAGGACCCACTGACTTGGTGGAAAACGAACGAAAAAAGGTTTCCATTCATGGCAAGTCAAGCACGGAAATATCTGTGCATATGCGCGACCAGTACTCCATCAGAGCGGGTCTTCAGCGCCGCGGGTAGTGTAGTTACCCCAATCCGCAGTTTATTAAAACCAGAGAAAGTGAACATGTTGGTATTTCTGGCCAGAAACATCTAAATTTAAACATGGTCTTTGGTGAAACATATCGGCCTTCTTTACGCACTTTTTACAAAGTTATTCACTTTTGATTTTGCCTATATTGTTTTTTAAAGGTTCATTGGTGTAGCATAGGCCATAAAATATTTCAATTACATTATTTATTTTGTAGCCTATGCACAGTAAAAAGTGAATGCCTTAGGTTATTAATTTGTGCGGCTAATTGTGGGCATAAGTAAAATGGAAATCCGGAGTTTTGGTCTGCCTGTTCCCGTTTTCTTGTTCTTGATTTGTTGTTCTGTGTTTTAATAAATGTGTGTTAACAGAAGCACCTTCATTCTTTCATTCAATTTGACATCATGGCCAAGAATTCGGAGCTTGAAGGTTTTTTTATTTTTATTTCGGTCCGTTTGTGCTACACTCGCAAGCTGCGCGATTCTCTCCAGCTGATGGGACGCTCAGGACAGCAACGTCTTAATTCTCAAAAATAAATAGCGGGGATTCATGACCAAAGGGATTCAATCAGGGCGCACTTGTGTGTGTGGACTGTGAATTTGAAGAAGGTGGTGAGCTCAATAAATTCTCTAAAACAGGAGTTCGGATGTGAAGCTGCTGGAGATCAATGCGTGCGCGATTTTTGTGAAACGCGGCTGCGCTGTTGACCATTACATTTACGTGAGAAGTTGCGGATCCGACTGAGGTTAAATTACCCTGTATTAGATCAAGTTATATAACTAATTTAGAAATGCATTTGACATCATGCCATGCATTGACAGGGAGGGGGGCGTGGCAATCACGATGGTTGCGCTACATCGTGATGTCGGTCAGCCAATCACGATGGACGATGATATCGTCTATCGGCACAACCCTAGTTTACAGTAAAACATCGTAATGGACGATGATATCGTCGTCGGGGGGCGGGGCCGTTAATAGGCGGCCCACGAAGCGGGCCGCCTATTAACGGCATGGACCAAGCGGTTCTGGACCAGGAAGGAGACATGAACACTTTTAATAATCGTATTTACCGTACAACTGCACACAACATTATTTAAAAGCAATCAAATGGAAAACATGTTTGTATTTTGGTGTCCGGTGCGTGTGGATGTGCGGCTCCTCCGGCGGAGCGCTTCATGTTAATAGCGGAGTCCGGGAGGGTTCACCTTCACGGCGTAGTTACGAGGGATGTGCGACTATCGTTTAAAAAAATTCTAATGTGTTTTTTAAAGTTAGAAAGAGATTAGATATTCAACCGATATTCACGCTCCGAATTACAGCGATCAGACATGGGGAACTAAAGCCGCGATCACCGGTATGAGTCCCGTGTGTCTACCTGCCTAGGTGTCTACCTGCCTGGTGTATTGGTCAGTATGCCTGCAGCGATTAGTTAAATCAGGGCTTGTTGCGTCAATGGATATATTCAGTTTGCGATGCTCATGCCTTCTTATTTTTATGTTTTACTTTTTGCTCGACTAATGAAAACGTATTTGACTAAGCCTCCGTCGACTATTAGGGGGCAGCCCTAGTTAACTTACAGCTATTTATATGGACCATTAGTTATATTTTCAATTTATTTACAGAGCAATTCCTGCGAAGTTTTTAGGTAATAACTATAGAAGAGACTATAGGATGAGTGTGTGTCGGACGAGGGGGGCGTGGCATCACGATGGTGGCTCTCCATCGTGATGTCAGTCAGCCATCACGATGGACGAGTACATCGTCCATCGGCACAAACCTACTATGCTTATACAGGCAGCGTATTACTTACCATAGATGGAGTTCTAAGATGCAGACAGGAGTCCCGGAACATGCATTGGAAAGTACTGCTGTGTAAAAGGGGATCGCTTGGTTATAAAAAATGAACAAAAAAATCTAGAAATCATCATGTCTTCTGTATAAGACAAATAAAATCAAATAACCAAAACAAAACTCCTTTTCCAATACTGTAGACAATTCTAAAATACAAGTATACATGAGTGTTCAGAAAAGCGCTATACAAGTTTAATGTATCATTATTATTGCATTATTCTAGCCTAAATGTTTTATATATTTTATACCCCTTACAGTAACAGTAGTAATCTCTAACACTTCCACTGGTGTTTAAACCAGATCTGTACTATTATTAAACGAATGAGCAATGAATAAAATCAACAAACGCAGCAATAATTTCAAGTGACTTACAGTACAAATAATTTTTACTTTAAGGCAATACAGCAATAGCCTTACGTGTATTAGCTCTTTTTTTTTCATTACGTTTTGCACGTCCATTTGACACCTTTAAACACTCAATCTGTCTTAACATGGTGCGTTACTGTTCCACTTTATATAAAGATGCGTTGTAAATAATACACTTGTAAAACCTAAGCTAACTCATAAAAAATACCTTGAAAACGTGTAAAGAACACACAGAAAAATAGCGGCCGCCATTTTGTCCCATTCACTTTCATTGTTAACTCCGTGACTAAGCAAATTCCTAACAGCAATCATTTCAGTGACTTGCAGTACAAAGAAACATTTCACTTTGAGCCAACATACACCATAAGATAACATATATAAGCGATTAGCTCAACCAAAACACGATAGTAAATTAAAAAATAGCCAAGAAGCATCAAGCTAGCAAACTTTCTTTGAGGCTAACAGACTTTTGCACGTCCATTTTACACCTTTAAATAAAACTCATTCTCTCCTAAATCATGGCGCGTTACTGTTCCCCTTTACATAACGACGCGTTGTAAATAATACACTTGTGAAACCTAAGCTAACTCATCCGTTATCAAGATGGCGATTACTTGCTTGCGACGTTCATGTTCACGGAGATTTGGCGCATGCGCAATACTGTGCGATTCACTCAACACTGTTACATTGCATTTACTTAAATGGCTTATTTGGCTGTAACAACTTGACAAATGGAAGTGAAACCGATTGAAGTGAGCTAAGTTTCAGACATGTAAAGAACACAGAAACATAGCGGCCGCCATTATGTCCCGTTCACCTTCATTGTTAACTCCGTGACTAAGCAAATTAATTTAGAAACGTTTCATGTAGCCTAAACATTGACCATCGAACTAAACTTAAACATTGGGATATTTAAAGACAAATTTCACCACTTAAAATATTTAAAAAAAGAATGTTTTTGCTATTCTTTCATGTATTTCAATTATCTGGCATCGTGCACTGTGGCTAGCTCATAAGCTAGCTAAGGATTGATACCAATGTACAGATATTGCCCACAAGTTTGCAATTCACATAAAATCGTCATTACCGCTTTCTCACCACATGCTGACGTCACAACATCAGAAACTGCATGAAAAATATAAACGTACTCCGATATTTCCTCAGACTTGCTTGATGAGTCCTTATCAAGACGGCGATTACTTGCTTGCGACGGTCATGTTCACGTTCACGGAGATTTGGCGCATGCGCAATAAATGTCCTACGGAAAGCGTAGGACAGTAAGTCAGTACGTTTACATGCACAGATTATTTCGATTAAAGCCATAGCTCGTCTATGCTCCTCAATTGGACAACTGCAATTGTCCGCGTATACATGGCGGTGAGGACATCGATTAATTGGCCAAAGCGTGTCATGCCCCGGTACGATAGGTGGCGCTGTGCCCTTTTCAACTAGTGGTAATAGAGCCACCGGTTGACCTCTTTACGTCACCAGCAACAACAAACTCATTCGAGAAATAAGTTTTCAGTAGACAGCTGTCAGTTCACTTCGGGTCCATATCATTTCTCCGACACTCCATTGTTCCTCTCGGTCGTACGCCGACTCCTCCGCTGCTCTGCCGGCGGAGGAGTCGGCATACGACCGAGAGGAACAATGATGCTGTGACGCAGTCTGTAAGATTCACAATATCAGAGAATACCGCCGTCAGTTCGGCCGCGGCGCAATGAATGAATAAAGATCGTAGTTATTTTACAACCTCGTTGATGAGCAACATTTAGAAAAACATGGACTTTTAAAGGCCGCGGTATACTCGCCGTTCCCAAGCTGTCGCGCGCCATTGTGACGTCAAAATGACGTAGATCTCGCCGGCGCGACAGGATTTTGGCCCGAACGCGCCGTGTCGCGCACCTCTTTTTTTTCAGCGGCGCGCGACAAAGCGGAAACAAACACGGACGAGTTCGAAGGCACATTTTAATGCGCCTTATTGCTAAGGCTTCTTTCTTTATATGTTCTATTTTATTGTGTGGTGTAGGCCTATAGTTTTTCGCTAATAAACCGTGGTGTTACGTAAGTGCTGTCTACTGTTGTTGTGGTCAAAGACGAGTGGAATTACGTGGCTGAAAAACTATCTCAATGCGGCATTAAGTTATAAAATAAAAGTATATAAGATAATCATTAAGTTATTAAGATGGATGCTTACAAACACTTCATATGAGAACTGCTGCTATACACTGGACTGTTGATGGCTGACCAGGTGGGGCAGTGATGTAGAATAATAGCAATGTAAAGTAATAGACATAATGCTGTATAGTGAGAGACATCCCGGGGGGTATACTACGAAGCTCGCTGAACATATCCAGGTTTTCTTGGGAAAACCTCGATTGCTAAAGACGAAACTCGCGATCAGAGTTAAACGGTTCCACGAAGCTCACTTAAAGGTAAATTTGTCAAGCCAGGTTTTCCGCTTTAGGTTCAATGCGCGTTCACATAAAAAGGGCGTAACCCAACGTCAATACGTCATTCACCTTGACGCAATGGATCCGATACGGAGCGAACACGGGCTGTGTATGTCACTTAGGAGGAGCAAGTAGTGATTATGAACTCATACGAGGAGTTTAAAAAGCAAATAACGGCAAGGGGCGATACAGTTGCCCATGCTGGCAACAAACAGCAGATTCTGTGAATGTGTAAGAATTGTTCGCCATTAATCCCAATACTCTATTGGGATTAATGGCGAACAATTCTTACGCATATGATTGCAAAATGCAAAAGCAACCTCCAACTTGCTTTTTTGTGTAATTTAGGGAATTCCTTTCAAATACATCCTATATGTAAGAAACGTATTGCAGGTGTTGGATGGTAGCGACGGTGGTGTGGTGGATTAGGATGTGAGCTGAACGCCAGCGACCGGGGTTCATATGTTGCCTGTCCATCATCACGCCTTTTACCCTCATCTAGATTACCAAACTGGATAATTCCATAACATTAATGAATAAATATTCCATATGACATAAGAAATATAACTTTTTTTTAATAAACTACAAATACCCACTTCACTTGGGATCGAACCCAGCACGCAGAATCTGAAGACTGACGCGCTACCTCCACTCTACCGCTCATTCACATACAGGTGTTTTCTTTTACCTGCAAGTTGATAACTTGCAACTTGACAGTTTGTGTTGGCAAAAAGTTGGGAAACACCACGAACATATTTAGCAGTGTATTTAGGGCAGCAGCTACAACCTTGCGTATCGCAAGGCACCTTTTTGCTTATATGTTCGGCATCACCAACTGTATGCAAATATGTACCCGTGGCAACACATCGCAGTGAAACACAGACACACTGCGCACGGCTTCTTTTTGTAGCATTGCCTACATAAGGTCCAACAAGGACGACCAAATAGCGAATACCCTCTGATGAGAACCTGTATCTCTCATAAAGGGATCGGATCTGTCCCGAAAGCGGCGCTGCAGCTTTAAGAAGCCGATCTAATCGGAAAGTCTGAGCTGAAAACCTCCTCCCGACCAGGTTTGGTTGCCAGCATAAGTTACCATGGTGAAACAGCGACGCTAAAAGAGAGCGACTTTCGTAGGACAGCTAACCCAGGCTTTGAGCGCAACATACCTCGCTAACCCACTAATCGAGCTTCGTAGTATACCCCCCCGGTGAACTAGGCTATTCTATGAAGACACGGGTGCCAGCATATACATACAGTATGTACATATGTATATATGTCTATGGGTGCCAGTATTAGCATATCTCTTCTTCTACTGCGTAGAAATAGCAGAGTCGGTCGCCTTTCCTCAGTGGCGCCACCTCTGTTCAGGAGAAGACTGCAACTTCTGTCGCGGCCACCAGCGCGAGTATAAATAGTTACCGTCCTCCCGTGACGTCACATTGTCGCGCGACAGCTTGGGAGCGGCGAGTATACCGCGGACTTAAGCCTTGTGGGAACCAACCGATGCATGGTGAACTGTTTCATGGACACCCAGTCGAAGTACTGTGGGACTCAGGGGCCCAGTCCAGCATAGTAAATGAGCCTTGGCGACTAAACCACCTTCCCCACGCAGTCATTAGACCTATATCAGAGCTGTTAGGGGATGAGACGCTTACTGTTCTTGCTGCCAATGACACACCAATTCCCTACATTGGCTGGATTGAAGTCAGTTTCCGACTGACAGTGACCCCACAATGTCAAGTGACTTACAAGTGCCAATACTAGTGTCCAGTGACCCAGCTGTTGCCAGTGACCCAATCATAGGCTACAATGTGATCGAGGCCAATTTGCACGCCCATCTTTTTCTTCTCTACACCCCCGTGTCTCACTTGTCTCACTTGTGGGCCCCGCCCCTCTCCCGCCCTGGCAAAAACACTCGGCCGTTTGATTGGAACGGCGGGTGGCGTTGGTCTCTGGACCTGTTTCACATATCTGGTCCCGCCATTGGCTCATGCTCAAATGAAACAGGCCAATGGGGTGAAGTCGGCCTGTTCCCATTGGCCTGTTTCATTTGAGTGCTGTGCTGTGATTCGACAGCTCGCCGCATGTCCCGCCCGCCCCGCCCGCCCCCCAAAGCCAGGTACAATGTCGTTCATTCATTCGGACGGAAGAGCGGATTTTGACTGAGCGACCATTTCACTGTATACTGTGAGTAAGCTACCGCATACTTTTACCGACAATAAAGTTGGTTATATTATAAGGTAAGACCAACTTTATTGTCGGTTAAAAAAAAAGTGCTGCAGCGAATCGCTGTAGCACTTTTCGTTGTTTCACGACCGTTGTTGTCTAATATATATAAGCTACCTTTTCGCTGTACCACGTACTTTTACCGACAATAAAGTTGGTTATATTATAAGGTAAGGCCAACTTTATTGTCGTCGGTAAAAGTATGTGCTACAGCGAAAAGGTAACTTAGTTAGCGGTGAAACAGCGAACGTAACGTTAAGCCTGGCGGCGGTGAAATGTGTTTGAAATATATATAATATTCCCACTACTGGGTTAACTTGTTGATACCTAGGATATTGTACCGCTACTGTGTGGAGTCGAAATGTAAAGTGTAACTATGGTTTAAATGTGTAAACAGTAGGGCTGGACCCGAATATTCGACTATTCGGATATTCGTTCGTTGGGTAGGTATTCGGTTTTCAATTTTGGGATTCGGATATTCGTTTTTTTTTTTTGTTTGTTTGTTTTTTTCTAAATGTAGGCTATCACTAAAGGCGAACCGCAAAATACATTTTGTCAGCACATTCTTGTACTATATTTATACTTGACTGTTAAGATGTGGAAATATATACCATCTCAGCTTGGGCGCGTGACATCACTCACAGCAGTGAACGTCAGGCTTCAGTTTGTAGCGCTTGTAGCGCACCGCGGACCTACGACCGTATTATGACAGTCCTGGATTGGCCCAATAATCTGGACCGGCCCAAAAATAATAATACACAAAATAAAAAAATACAAAATAATCGGCCTGAAATCGTCCGGCCGAACCTCCCTATGGCAGCCCGTCCCTGGTTATAGGCCTATGCGGCGCTCGTAAAAGCCGAACAATGCGCTCTTAAAGGTTTGGAGATTCAACAAGACTAAGTCTGTATTCCAATTACAATAAGTAGCCTACTTATCGGCCAACAATAATCAAACAAGGCAGTAAAAGTGGGCATTAAACTGTATAACTGTTTTGAAAAAAGGGAAAAAGGCCGACATGTGCCCATACAATATGCAGCCGGCGCTCGGAAAAGGCTCGCGACAAAAAGATGAGCCACACATTTAGAAACAATTGCATGAACTATCTAAAAGCAATAGGCCTACCTTAGTCAGAAATGTTGGAGCGGCTGGCTTGACCACGCGAAACCGAGAGACGGCTGTCTTGACCGCAGTACGCGATCGGTCATTAATCAATAATCGTATTTAACCGTATAACTGCACACAACTTTATTTAACAGCAAGCAAATGGAAAACACGTGTTGGTATTTTGGTGTCCGGTGCGTGTGGACGTGCGGCTCCTCCTGCGGAGCGGTTCATGTTAATAGCGGAGTCCGGGAGGGTTCACCTTCACGCTGTAGTTACGAGGGATGTGCGACTATCGTCTTAAAAATACTAAAGTGTTTTTTAAAGTTAGAAAGATATTAGATATTCAACCGATATTCACGCTCCGAATTACAGCGATCAGACACGGGGAACTAAAGCCGCGATCACCGCACCGCTTCAAGACTCACAGTATGCAACACAACGTCCTTTTGATCGATAACAATATAAATTGATCGACACATTTCTTAACGATCAATGATCGATCATCGATTAATTATGCCCATCCCTAATAAGGAGTAATGTGGGAACATCTGGGGCTAAGGCAATTGGCATAGAAAACTTTTTTTTTTTTTTTTTTTTTTTTTGCCCCCCCCCCCCCCCCCCCCCCCGAATATTCGAATATTCGCTGTCGATTACTACCGAAGCTCCGGAGCCCAAAATATGGTATTCGGGACAGCCCTAGTAAACAGCTAAAAACAAGGAGGCGAATGGGGTCATTTTAGTTACTACTTTTGTGAGGGCTGGCGATCTCTCCAAATGTATTTAATCTTTTATCAGACTACCTGGTTATCTTCCTTAGACCATGTAGATGTAGTTGTTACAGTTTGGAGTTGAAATGCAAAGCGTAAATATGGTTTAAATGTGTAAACGGGACGCCTGATGTTTAATGTATGTAAATGAATGGGAAATGTATGTTAATGAATGGGAGTGAGTATTATTGTGTACAGTAATAGACTATTAGTGGGATGTAAACAGTACTAGCCAATGTATACTAGTAATAACTAGTACTAGTATTAGCAGATTAGTGATTTAATTCTTATTTCTTGTTCTTTCTTCTTCTTCTTTGTAGAAAATGCAGCCAAACTTTGCCTTCCAACCAGGGACCAATGACCTGACCCTGCGGGCCTCACAGGAGGCGCTGGCCTTGACCCGCCGCGGGAAGGTGGTCTCTGCCACTGCCACGGGGAAGAGCCCTGAGGAGGTGCGCCGTGAGGCCAGGGACCGGGTGGCGCAGAAGGGAGGCGACCCCACCGATGACCTGCAGGTGCTGGCCGAGAGCGAGCTGCAGCTGGGCCAGTACCGGGGTCAGACGTTCCGGTGGCTGCTGGAAAACGACGTGGGATACGCAGTGAACCTCATCGTATCCCACGAGGGAGAGAGAGACAAGGGGGGCACCAGTCAGCAGACTACCCTCATGGTGCACAAAGACGCCCTCGTCTCCTACGCCAGGCTGTTCCCGCCGATGGCGGCAGCCATCGACAGGCGTAGGATGGTCGAAGGCAGTCCGCAGACCGTGAGGGGCCTGGACGACACGCTGGTGGGGTTCGGTGCACATTGCGACATGACGTACAAGGCTCTGTACGAGTCGACGGACCGTGAGCGGACAAGGTAAGTGTGTGTGTGTGTGTGTGGGGGGGGGGGGGGGGGGTGTGTGCGTGTGTTTGTGTGTGTCATGTCATAATTACTAATGTGCATTTGTTACATTCTGTTTTTTAAGGCACAACAAGAGGAGCAAGGCGATGATGAGGGACACCATCGCCATTGCAGTCCCGGGGCCCAGCGCTCCCCAGACTGCAGCGGAGCCCCTGCCATGACAGGGCTGACTTCCGGGAGACCCAGGAACAGCAGGGGAAAGAGCTTCAGGCAGAGCGGATGACTGGGGTCTCACCGGGCTGATGGAGTTCCAGCGAAACAGTTGCAAGCTGTTTGGCAAAGGCTGGATCCTCCCTCCAAATGCCAGCAAGCCAAGTCAGATATGCAGGCTCCTCCGTCAGGAAACTCTCCTGATCCACACCGAGATCCAGGTGGGTAAACGGGAGCCTGGCGAAAAATGTGTCGGCTGGGTCCATGTTTTGGCTCTGTCATGACTTGAGTTTAAAAAACCCAGATGAGTCGGCAACAGGCGGGTAGTCAGGCAGGCAGGGTTCGGCAACAGGGTTCAGCAACAGGCGGGTAGTCAGGCAGGCAGGGTTCGGCAACAGACGGGTAATCCGGCAGGCAGGGTTCGGCAACAAGCGGGTAGTCAGGCAGGCAGGGTTCGACAACAGGGTTCAGCAACAGGCGGGTAGTCAGGCAGGCAGGGTTCGACAACAGACGGGTAATCCGGCAGGCAGGGTTCGGCAACAAGCGGGTAGTCAGGCAGGCAAGGTTCGGCAACAGGGTTCAGCAACAGGCGGGTAGTCAGGCAGGCAGGGTTCGGCAACAGGGTTCAGCAACAGGCGGGTAGTCAGGAAGGCAGGGTTCGGCAACAGGGTTCAGCAACAGGCGGGTAGTCAGGCAGGCAGGGTTCGGCAACAGGGTTCAGCAACAGGCGGGTAGTCAGGCAGGCAGGGTTCGGTAACAGGGTTCAGCAACAGACGGGCAATCGGATCACTGGAACAAGGTGGGGTAAACCAAAGCACAGACTGGCATCGGCTGGTTGGAGATCCCCGGCTTAAATAGGGCATGGTGATTGCCGATTACTTACAGGTGTGTTGGGGGAATGATGATTAGTGGCGACAATCGGCCACTAGATGGGGGTGTTGGACCGTGTAGCAGGACGTGGTGTAACATTTGCCCCTAAGGCATATACACTCTTAAAGGAGCTATATGTAGGATTGCGCCCTCTCTGGCCAAAACTGTTATTGCAACCACGTTGTAAATACTGTACAGCGTGGTACTCCCTCCCCCTCCCCCCCCAGAGTAGCGGTTGCCAGATTCCCCGTTCCCGGATTACTCAACACAACACTGCGTCTACTAGAAGGAGCAACCATGACAAGTGTTTTACATACTGTTCTTTGCTTTTATTTAGGTAAAGAACATAGAATTGCCTCTGTGTATGAAGTGTGCTATACAAATACACTTGCCTTGCATAGATCCCTGATAATATTGACCAACTGCATCACCGTCACCGGGGCTTCATAGTAATGTGTCCGAATAGAGCAGCCCCCAACGGACACACACGCCAGCTCTGACCGCTGTTTTATTATCATCCACACTGCAGTCGGTGTGCAGTAAATGGCCCTCAATGGTGTGAAATCCTTACATACAGTCATTGAGAAAACGATACTGACTTCGTGAAAACGCCCATGAGGCAACGACGCAATGATTCGCTTCAAACATGTTTTTCTAGCAAAAACTGAATAATGGCGATAAGCCAAATATAATTCTAAAGATATACTGCAATAGTTCACTCCAGTGGAAACATGGACCATTTTCATTACCCAACTAAAATATATTTGGTAGGCTAATAGTGCAATGTAAACATGTTCACGAATGCATTTAGTAACGTCAGACATTTCTGACCCGAAACATTTGTAGCTGCAGCCTTCCTTATACAGTAAATGGCTGCAGCTCAGCCTATCTGGCAACCCGGATGGCGACACAGTACTGACTTCGCGATTGGACGCTAGGCAGAAGGTGGCGCAACAGACCAAAACACAAAATGAAAACAAAACAGTTTTCCTGGCACAGAAATATTGCGTTTGAAATTAAATATTCTGGCTGGACTACTATTATGTCTGACATAAATACTTGAAATTAACATGATTCCTCAATGTCTAGTGACATATTAGGGTCATTTTATGATTACTTTGAGTACATTTCTTACATATAGCTCCTTTAAATAAAGTTGATATCATCGCGATTAGCGTGTCAATGCCGTTGAAATGATGCGGAGGTTAGTGTACCATCAAATTGTGAAAAATGTATTACAATGTAAGCAGACACGCCAGTTATACGCTATAGACCCTGGAGTATCTGTGGTATTAATGCTGGAACGAATGTCGAAGTATAAATATGTTAAACTTGATGTTGAAAGTACTGACCGTCGCGATTCCCATTGAAACGAATGCCGCGGCGATAGGCCGTGAAACGAGAGCTGGCAAATTATGAAAAATGTATTAAAATGTAAGCAGACACGCCAGTTATAGGCTTCAGACCCTAGAGTATCTGCTGGAACGATTGTCGAAGTATAAATATGTACAATTTATGTTGAAAGTATTCCCATTGTCCTTCCCATTGTCGCGATTCCCATTGAAACGTATGGCGCGTTGATTAGCCCTGGCAAATTGTGTAAAATGCATTAAACTGAAGTCAGACGGCGGTGTTTTATGATATAGACCTTAGAGAAGCTGTGGTATAAATGCTGTAACGGAATTCAAAGTGTAAATGTGTTATTTTGGTGCTTGAAATACAACCGCGATTTGCATAGGAGAGGTGTTAATCGATGGGGGAAGGGCAACAGGTCACTATCAGGCTAAACCTAACGGTCTCCTGACATTAACATCCACGTGGACAGTATTACCCTAAAACCCCTAATGGGCTGACATTAACATTGATATCAACAGTGTTATCCTAACACCCCAGGGGAGGCAAACATGGTAACTTGCAATTAGTACGTTGTAATACACTTTACTGACTGTTTTGTTTCCCCTTGTCTTACAGAACATGTCTTTCGCTCCTCTTTTCCGGTTCGAACCCTCCTCCTCCGAGCTCACCCTTCGACCCTCTGATGCCGCTGTCGCACTGGCAAGCGAACACCAGGCCTCTGCCAGCGGGCGGCGGGTGAAGAGGGGTGATGTGGTGGAAGCCGAGGCGAGGGCCAGAGCCCGGCAGAAGGGGGACGTCACGGAGGACGTTGTGCTGGCCGAGAGCGAGGTCCAGTTTGGCCAGTACCGGGGCCAAACTTTCCAGTGGCTGCTGGGAAATGCGACAGGAGCGGGTGGTACTACATGGCCACAGAGTGCCTTCAGTGCCCCTCCTGTGGCAAGAAGGTGGCGGGCTGGTCGCAGGACATCTTGGAGCAGCTGAACGTAGCTCACCGCGAGCAATTCCCGGCTGTTCTAACGTACAAGTATGTGACTTTTAAGTCATCCGACGCATTATATCAAGATAAGATAAGATAGTCCTTTATTAATCCCCCTTAGGAGAAATCCGCAGTGACCAGCAGTACAGTGGGAAAAGAGAGTGCTAAACAAAAGTGTATATATATACAATAAATGTACCAATTTGAAAATAAAATATGATAAAACTATTAGAATAAAGATAACATACTATATACATGTAACTGTCTGTTTTTAAGTGACTTGTGCAACCAACATAAAACGCTCGCTCTCACTTAAGGGGATAATAATGTAAATATCAATAAACTATATTTGCCTGTGTTCTCTGTTTCCACCACCCCAGGTTGTCCTGCGACAGAGCGCTGATCGGGCAGCTGAAGGAGCGCACCTTGGGCAACGGTGTGTCTCGCCTCCGTGCCTCCCTGGTGGAGCAGGGGACCCGGAGCGGCACAGAAAGACGTGTCGCTCCCGGCCTTTGTCAAGGTGCCCGGACTCACCTGGTTCGGCAGGGTCTACGTCCTGGAGGCCATGACCAGACTCGAGGAGACCAAGGCCAGGGTGACGTCCATTTTTGGCGAGATCCTGAAGATGGACTCCACCAAGAAGGTGAGGTGTCTGTCTCCGCTGTGCCTATGACGTCGGTGGTGTGCCGCCCGTCCGCGTGTCTAAATGTGTGTGTTTGCGTCTTGCAGATCGCCAAAAAGCTTGCGGGTGCTGCCGCCAGGTCGGCCGCCTGGATGTCCAACGTGGGCAACGAGTACGGGCAGGTGCTCGTGTCCGTCCTCACGGCGGCCGAGGGGGACGGACTGTCCAACATGGCGGCCGGCCTGAAGCGGCGGTACCGTGAGGCCGGGAAGGCCCCTCCCAAGGTCCTGTACGTGGACCGGGACTGCTGCGCCGCCGTGGGTAAATCATCCGTACACCAGATGTACCACGAGTGGCGAGAGCTGGTGGTGCGGCTCGACGTGTGGCACCTCATGCGGCGCTTCGCCAGGGGCGTCACCACCGACAGCCACCAGCTCTACGGCCTCTTCATGGCCAGGCTGTCCTTCGCCATCTTCGAGTGGGACGGCGAGGACGTAGCCCGCCTGAAAGAGGCCAAGCAGTCCTCGGAGGGGGGGAGGGACACGCTGTCCGCCAAGGAGCTGGCTCGCCACTGTCGCCGCCGTACGAGGGGTGCGGCGGAGACGGAGCGGCTCCTCCAGGAGGTGCTGGACGCCTTCTGGGAGGTGACGGACACCATGGGCGTCCCTTTGATCGACCGCGCCCGCATGGAGGAGATCTGGAGCACGCAGCGCCGCCACCTCGACTGCATCCAGGACCCAGAGGGGGTGGAGCTGTACACCAAGACGGGAGAGGTCACCAAGGGCGGCGTGAGGCTCCCCGTCTTCCGGTGCGCTCGCGGCTCCACTTCCCTCGAATCCTTCCACCTGCACCAGTGCTGCTTCGTTCCAGGTAAATCTTTGTCCACCGCGTTTGCACGAGTTGGTGTTATTTATTTATTTACTTTTCACTATTTCACTATCACTAACTCTCCTCCCTGGTGTTTTATGTACAGGTACCACCGCTAGTGACGTTCACTATCAGGTGTACCTGCTGGAGGGCCTGGTGCGGTGGAATGAGAACAGTGGCAGGGCGGCAGTCCTACAGTCCTACAGTCCAGTGCTACAGCGCCCAGCTGCAGCACAGCTTCAACCAGCTGGCTCTGGAGGTGGGGGTCCAGCCGATCGACGACTTCACCCAGCCGAGGGAGTACACGGGTACATAGAGATTAGCGAGCGACAGAGAGTGTTTGCTGCGGCTGTCTTGTGGCATCTGCTAATGTGTGTGTGTGTGTGTGTGTGTGTGTGTCTCTGCAGGGGAACTCTTGGGGGTGGAGTACCTGTACTCCCAGTCGGGTGCTGTGCTGCAGCCGGATCCCGTCGCTCCGGACGGGACCGAGGAGGACGACGACGACGACGGCAGGACGTACGCCGACGAGGGCTTCGAGGAGGAGGAGGAGGAGGAGCCAGTGGAGATCCGTCTGCTCGCCCATCACAGCGCTCTCCTCCTCCCCCCGCCCGCCTCCTGACGACAGGATGGAGGTGCAGCAGGCTGAGGAGGAGGAGGAGGAGGAGGAGGAGGAGGAGGAGGAGGAGGAGGAGGAGGAGGAGGAGGAGGAGGAGGAGATGGTGGTGGAATTGAACCGTCGCCTGTCATCATTGCATATTAGCCACCGTGTTTGCTGGCAGCGTCTCATCGTGTGCCGTGTCTGTGCGTTGTGCTTTCTTTCAGGACGTGGTCGGGCCAGACGGTCATCCCGGTTACCACCACGTGGTGGCCCTGGCCCACGGCCTCGTGGAGCTGCGTCACCACGCCTTTGTCACGGTCCGTCAGACCAGAGAGATCGTCGCTCTCTGGGAGAGGCTGACGGAGCGGGACAAGGCGGCGGTGACCTTCCCCCCCCCCCGCCACCAGGACAAGCTGGTCAAAGGTCGGTTCAAGACCAGCCACCGGCACGCTCACATCCCGGGGGTGGACAGTGTGAAGCGGTAAGCAGCGGCATTAACAATACCATTCTTTTTTTCACAGCCTGCTATAGTCAGTAACTAACACATTCCCTCTCCCTCTCTCTCTGCAGGGTCGTCGTGGGTAAGGGGGCGGGAGCGGCACAGTTTCCCAACCTCAGCAGGCTGGTCGAGGCCATCATGTTGGAGCTGTCCACATCGACGACGCCAAGACGCTCGCCGGGGCCCGCCTCAACTGCTGGGGTGCCATCATGAGGGACTACAAACAGATCCAGGACAACGTGCTTTACTGTCCTGCCCTCATGGCGAGCACCCACATCCAGCTGTACGACGTAAATCAGCGCACCCTGTCCATGTGGTAAGTCGATATACTTTGAATCTGATGTGTGTGTGTGTGTGTGTGTGTGTGTCGTCACGATTAATATCTTTCTCCTGATAATTAACACATTGTTTTCTATTTCTTGTAAGGCAAAACCAGAGGAGCAAGGACATGATGAGGGACACCATCGCCCTCGCAGTCCCGGGGCCCAGCGCTCCCCAGGCTGCAGCGGAGCCCCTGTCTGCCCCGCGGACTCTGCTGCAGCAGCCCCAACAGCCAGACCGGCCCCTCCAGCACCGCCTGCCCGCAGACACCTCTGGTCTGGCTCGAACGATCAGAGGGCCGCTGGTCCCAGAGCTGTACGACCTAGTCATGGACCAGCAGAGTGCCGCCGCCGCTGCCTCCTCCTCCTCAGCCTCTGCCCCCCCCCCCCCCCCCCCGCTCTCTGCCACAGCCTCTGCCTCTGCCCCACCGACGGACCCCACCTCGCTCGCTGCTCCAGCCGCCGCCGCTCCAGCCGCCGCTGCCATGGCTGGAGCCATGCCCCGCTCCACTGCCTGGAGGCATCGAATCCAGGCAGAGAAGGAGCGTCGTGCCCAGGACCAAGGGCTCTACCTCAAGCCCCTCAGAAAGGTCTCCGCTTGTACCTGCAGCCGCTGTGGCCAGCCCAGGACCAAGGAGTACGGCCACAGCCGTTACAAGCGGGAGACCTTTTGTGCCCGGGCCGACGGGGGGACGGTGGAGCAGTGGCGCCTGGAAAAGATGCGCAGCGAGCGCGAGGCCCCCCCCCCCCACCACCCTGAGTTTTTTTTTCTTGGGGTGGCTGCAGCCAGCCAGCCACACACACACACACACACACACACACACACTTCACACAGCATGATGAGGGACTCCACAGAACTGAAGCGCAGAGAGTGCGAGGGCCCACCCACCAAACCACCCCCGACATCACACCTCGAACTTGGCCTCTTTTGTCTATCAGGGTGACTAATCAAGCTAAGACAACAGGTCAGGGTAGCTGGCCTCGGGAATGTCTCCAGGAGGCGTGGAGGTGTAGAGGTGCAGGTGAAGGTCCACCCCCTTCCCTTTCATGGTACAAGTACAGGTGTGAAATCATTCTCTGAACCACACCACGATGGAAGCCACTCAGAGAAACAGCAACCTGAAGAGGAAGAGGGCCACAAAGAACCTGGGAGTGGAGCCAGAGCCAGAAGGTGTGTATCTATCTTGAATTGTTTTTAATCTGTGTGTGTGTGTGTGTGTGTGTGTGAGATTAAAAGAGTTCTATATTACCTTGTGTTCAGTGTCCTCAGCTGCTGCTGCTGCTCCTCCTCCTCCTCCCTCAAAGAGGAAGAGTAAGAGGGCCACAAAGAACCTGGGAGTGGAGTCAGAGCCAGAAGGTGTGTATCTATCTTGAATTGTTTTTAATCTGTGTAGCTGTGTGTGTGTGTGTGTGTGTGTGTGTGTGTGTGTGTGTGTGTGTGTGTGTGTGTGTGTGTGTGTGTGTGTGTGTGTCCATTTTACCTAGACTAAAATGTTCTATATTGCCTTGCCCTGTCTTCAGTGTCCTCTGCTGCTGCTGCTGCTGCTGCTGCTGCTCCTCCTCCTCCTCCTCCATCAAAGAGGAGGAGGAGGAGGAGGAAGCCTGAGTGGACCCCACACAGGGTCACCCTGTGTCGCATGAAGAGCAGGATGCGGCAGGACGACCGGGTGCTGGAGGCGGAGAAGGGGAAGCCCCGATGCCAGCCGGGGGACCCCTGCCCCGTATGCAGCCGACCCAGGACCCTGGACACGGGGCACGCCTTCTTCAAGGGAAGCTTCTACTGCGACCTGGAGGAGGGCCCCGGGGCGCTCACGGCTCGTGAGTGGCTTGCGGGTCAGCAGGCCCCGGAGGACGCCGGAAAGATCCCCAGGACCACCCTCTGGAACATGAAGAGGCAGGTCAGCGGCTCCTCGTCCCCTGGCCGCAAGCCGCGCAAGCCGCACAAGCTGCGCATATGCCAGCGGTGCCTCCAGCCGGCGCAGAAGGACTTTGGGCACAGCAGGTTCGAGGGGACCAGCTTCTGCGCCCTCCACGCCGGCAAAAGCGTAGAGCTGTGGCTGGCGGAGACGAGGGACCGCAAGAGGCGGCAGCAGTTGAAAAAGAAGTAAATTGCTTTGTTTTTAATTGTAATTGTATAAATAATAAGAGATGAGGGACCGCAAGAGGCGGCAGCAGTTGAAAAAGAAGTAAATTGCTTTGTTTTTAATTGTAATTGTATAAATAATAATAAACCGCTTATCTAAAGACTGTTTTTTGCTCAAATCACACCATAAAAGCTGGTTGAAATGAAGCCATTCTGTAATAAACAATCAGTTGTTACGGTACAAGAAACTGGGACCCAAATGCTGGACACAGGGAGGCAGAGACAGGGTAAAAGGCAAAGGAATTTATTGGGTGATCGTTCGGGGAGTCAGGCTGGCGGGGGTCTGGTACGGGGCAGGCAATCAGGTGGACAAGGGCTAGACAGGGGACGGGTAGTCAGGCAGGCAACGGGCTGGTAGTCGGACAGGCAGGGGTCGGCAACGGGCTGGTAGTCGGACAGGCAGGGGTCGGCAACAGGGGCTGGAACAGGCGGGTCGTCAGGCAGGCAGGGGTCGGCAACAGGGGCTGGAACAGGCGGGTCGTCAGGCAGGCAGGGGTCGGCAACAAGGTACTAGAACAGGCGGGTAGTCAGGCTGGGAATTACTAGTAGGTTAGGGAAACAACGAACTGGCGCCGGCTGCTTGACAATCCCCGGTTTAAATAGGAAACGTAGATTACTGATTGCCAACAGGTGGGTTGCGGGAAGGAGGACAGTTACGACCCGCAGCCACTAGAGGGGAGTGTTGGACCGTGTAGCGGGACGTGGCAACATCAGTAGGACTACTACATTAAAAACACCATAAAAGCTGGTTGAAATAAAGCCATTCTGTAATAAACAATCAGTAGGACTACTACATTAAAAACACCATAAAAGCTGGTTGAAATAAAGCCATTCTTTAATAAACAATCAATAGAAATAAAGCCATTCTTTAATAAACAACCAATAGGCCTAGATTAAATACGCACCATAAAAGCGGCTCGAAATAAGGCCGTTCTTTAATAAACAATCGGTGAATTAAAACACCTGTAGCAGGCCTTGTTTGTTTACAAGGACAAAAACACACCGCTCCCTCGACTCGGGGGGCGTGTCCGTCCCGCGGCCGGTGTCCCGACTTGACCCGTGATTGACGTCTCTCCTCGGTTTGACGGACGTGTCGGATGTGTTCCGTTCGGGACGCTTGCGCACTTTGGCCTCTGGTTAAAAAAGGACCCGTGCGTTCCATGTTTCGGCCGGTTCCGTGGGTCGAAGCGCTTTGACCGAACGGTTCGAGCCCAAACTCGGCGCGGGGGCTCGGGCGCGTCGTTTACGGCGGCCGCCGGGAGAGGGCGCCAACACACGCGGCCCCGCGTCCGACAAGAGAAGAACCGGCACGGCAAGAAGAGGGCGGCGTTGTTCTCTGTACCCCGTTTCACCTTCCCGGGCCCGCCATTGGCCGAGGCTCAAGTGAAACAGGCCAGCGGGGTGAAGTCGGCCTGTTCGCATTGGCCTGTTTCACTGGAGTTCTGTGCTGTGATTCGACAGCTCGCCGCATGTCCCGCCCGTCCCGCCCGCCCCCCAAAGCCAGGTACAATGTCGTTCATTCATTCGGACGGAAGAGCGGATTTTGACTGAGCGACCGTTTCGCTGTACATTGTGAGTAAGCTACCGCATACTTTTACCGACAATAAAGTTGGTTATATTATAAGGTAAGACCGACTTTATTGTCGGTAAAAAAAGAAAAAAAGTGCTACCTTTTCGCTGTAGCACATTTCGTTGTTTCGCGACCGTTGTTGTCTAATAATATATAAGCTACCTTTTCGCTGTAGCGCACCGACAATAAAGTTGGTTATATTATAAGGTAAGACCAACTTTATTGTCGTCGGTAAAAGTATGTGCTACAGCGAAAAGGTAGCGAAAAGCGAAAATGTGCTACAGCGAAAAGCCATATCCCGCAGGGGTATTGGCTATATCCCGCAGGGGTATGGCTACCCGTTGCCGTCGCCGCACGCGTGGTGCGGCGGAGACGGAGCGGCTGATCGGTGACCTCCTGGAATCCTTCGGCGGTGCCAACGGACGAGACACCATGGGGATTCCCCTGCTGGACCAGGACCAGGACCCGCCGGGCGTGGAGCTGTACAGCCTGATCAGCCTGCCGGTGTACCGTTGCGCGCGAGGCTCCACGTCCCTGGAGTCGTTCCACCTGCACCTCAACCGCTTTATCCCAGGTAAACCACGTCTCACTGTCATGTCAATCTTTCACTGTCGTTGACTCATTGTCATTCACATTGTGTGCACTGAATACACTGCTAAACATATCTGTGTTCCTCCTCAGGAGAAAGTGCCAGGACGCAGCGGGAGAAGGAGAGGACTGTGCTAGCTCCAGGCGTTGCAGCAGAGGGACGACCACCAGCGGCAGGAGCGACAGCGGCAGCGCCGGGCCCAGGAGCACCGGCGGTGGATCGTCCTCCGGCGGCAGCAGCAGCAGCAGCAGCAGCAGCCTCCTCAGCCTCACTCTGGGCACAAAACTGTATGGCTGAGGAGGAAGAAGGCCGAGCAGAGGGCACAGCCAGGAACAGTCGCGTCTGCCCGGGCCGGCGTGCCACAAGTACACAAGTGCAGGAAGTGCGGCCAGCCAAAGCGGAGGGAGACCGGACACACCCGCTACGGCAGTGAACATTTTTGCTCTGCCACGGCGGGTAAGAGTGTGGAGGACTGGCTGAGGGAGATGAAGGAGAGGGACCCGGGTCGAGCCCCGGACTGATTTCGCACTCTTGCTGGGGCAGGTGGATATAGCTAGTTTGCAGTGTTGTGTGTGTGTGTGTGTGTGTGTGTGTGTGTGTGTGTGTGTGTGTGTTTTTTAAAGACATTGACTTTACCCTCCACAAGGACCGGGACTTTGCCGCAGTGTGGAGGCTTTCTACCAACACCGGTCCACCCACCCTGCCACAACTCTTCTACATCAGTGACACTATGATAGAAAAAAAAAAGGTCTGTCCCATTCACACCTGTATAACACACACAGTCATGCCTTTGTGCTGTTCTGATTCTATGCACTGACAAGTTTTTTTTTTTTTTAATTACATGTGGGTATGTTCATTAATGTGATCACTGTTACATCAGTTACGTCCAGTGTCTGCGACGCAGACAAAAAAAGCCTTGTATGCCACAGGTACTTCACAGTGGCACTGTGTTATGTATCCATGCATATCTGTGCTGAGCTCTTATACTGTCTGCTGTGATTGCCTTGTGCCACTGCACTGTTCTGCATCACCATTTATTATTATTATTATTATTGTATTGTAGTTTAAATAACCTATTTCGCTCCTGTACTGCTGCTGTGTTCGATGTGTTCTGCATCTATACAATAACAACAACAACAACACCAGCAAAAAGATATTTAATTGATATTTATTTCACTGAAGAAAAGGGAAAAACAAATCATACACAGCATGTATTTTTACATGAGTAAATAATTGGTTTACCCCTTTTTTACTGAGAACTTTATTTATAAAGCCATTTCCACACTGATATGCTGCACGGTCCTGTATCCTGGACCTTTATTATGGCTTAATTAAGTCCTATGACATCATATTTCAAATAAATGGTGTCATTTTATACTGTCATCATGTTGTCTTGTCCTATATATTTTTGCCTGGTCCCACACTGTACTCCCCCACAGGAGCAGAGTCTGGTGCATTGTACTGTAAAAAGTATAATGACAATAAAGGCTATTTATTCATTCATTTATTCATTCATTCATATCAAATTTAAAGCAATCAACAGTGAATATCTATAGATAGATAGATAGATAGATGGATAGATAGATAGATAGATAGATAGATAGATAGATAGATAGATAGATATAATACAATGAAGACAGAGGAGATAAACCATACTGTAAATGAAAAATCAATTCATTAATTGCATTACCTGGTCTTGGAAATATGCACATTCACTATAATTTATAGACTCAATATAACAGTTCCAAGCGTATTTTAATCATTTTTATATTTACAGAACATGTTACAACACTTTACACACATATTTCAGTCTGCTTCCATCGGGATTCGAAACGGCGTTCACTGAGCGTCTTTTGCGCTTTAGTGCGCAAGCGCGGAGGCTTTAGTGCGCATGCGCGAAGTAAAAATAAAACATGGCCCTACGCCCAGCAATGGTCTCTGTGTGCCAGCGAATCAGCAGCCAGGATTGTCGAGAGTTGGGGCCAATCAGCAGCTCGGATTGTCGAGAGTTGGGGCCAATCAGCAGCTCGGATTGTCGAGAGTTGGGGCCAATCAGCAGCTCGGATTATCGAGAGTTGGGGCCAATCAGCAGCTCGGATTATCGAGAGTTGGGGCCAATCAGCAGCTCGGATTGTCGAGAGTTGGGTCCAATCGGCGGCTCGGATTTTCGAGAGGAGGCCGACCGAGTCGAGAGTTGTGGCCAATCAGCAGCTCGGATTGTCCAGAGTCAGCGGTTAACGTTCACCCACCTGAGCGTGTTGCCGCCGCGAGATATCGTTGCGTGTGAGATTGAGTGAGTAAAACCAAAATAAATAGAATATTAATGTACTGATATAACATTTGTGACCCCACAGTACTTTTACGATGTACTGACGTGGAGTTTGTGTTATTACGTTTTGCCGTCAATCGCTGGTTTTGATATTTCAAGCTAGGATGCTACGGTGTAATTACAACATGTGACGATCTCAGAAAACAAAATTAAAGTATGAAAAGACTATACAGTTAATGTCCTCAGACCCTTAAGATTATAATATCGCCACGTGAAATCAAAAGATGAAGTTGAAGTGTATGTTTTATGCCGTAACAGTAAGCCATTTTATTTTAAATGTCTGCCATAACGTGTTGTGTCACGTTATGTTAATTTGTTAACGGCAATGTTTCAATAGTGAATGTGTAGTACCAGTATATCATTAATCTTATGTGGTAATGTTTCAATAGTGAATGTGTAGTACCAGTATATCATTAATCTTATGTGTTAATGTTTCAATAGTGAATGTGTGTAGTACCAGTATATCATTAATCTTATGTGTTAATGTTTCAATAGTGAATGTGTGTAGTACCAGTATATCATTAATCTTATGTGTTAATGTTTCAATAGTGAATGTGTAGTACCAGTATATCATTAATCTTATGTGTTAAAGTTTCAATAGTGAATGTGTAGTACCAGTATATCAATAATCTTATGTGGTAATGTTTCAATAGTGAATGTGTAGTACGAGTATATCATTAATCTTATGTGGTAATGTTTCAATAGTGAATGTGTAGTACCAGTATATCATTAATCTTATGTGGTAATGTTTCAATAGTGAATGTGTAGTACGAGGATATCATTAATCTTATGTGTGATATTCCTGGTAATATAGCAATTAATATGTAGTTTAACCTGTAATGCTCGTTTAATGCTGTCAGGGCGAGGCCCTTGTTGGCTTCGGGAAGTTTAAAGAGGACACCCTGAAGGACCTGTACGAGTCCTGTGACAAGGACCGCCAAGGGTGAGTGATTGGTGCTACACACAATGGATTGTGAATTGCTGTATGTCATTATTGTTCACTAATGCAATGGCTGTCTGTGTTGTAGATACGTCAAGTGGCTTCGAGGGAAGACACCGCACCCTGGGACCGCAATGGACGCCGCCAAGAAGTATATCCTGGCCCGAGACAAAGAGCGGTCGGCAGAGGCGGCAGAGGCGGCAGAGGCGGCGGCTGCTACCCCCCACCACCCACCAGCAGCCGCAGCAGCCGCAGCAGCAGCAGCACCCCCCCCACCACCGCCACCAGCAGTGGCCCCACCACCGCCACCAGCAGTGGCCCCACCACCGCCACCAGCAGTGGCCCCACCACCGCCACCAGCAGTGGCCCCAGCAAGGCCACTGCTTCCACCGCGCTGCCGCCACACAAGCCGACCGCTTCAAAGTTCTCGGGCCTACTGTTGCGGCGTCCCATGGGCCCAGGTGAGCTGCAGGCCAAGGTCAGGAAGCTGATGACCTCACCTGCACGGCCTGCGGCTCGAGGTAGATCTCTTTCTTTCTGTTTAACACAACAGAGTACAGTTCAGTGTACGTGACTTACTAACCATTGCCCAACCCCCCCCCATAGCGGTGTCTCCATCCCTCCGAGACCAGCGCCCCTCGGTTCCGCCGCCGCTGCCAGAGGTGACGGACGAGGAACTGGTCCAGATGGTCACTGACGTAGAAACGGGTAACTGGCACCACACTGGACGTGTCACACTGTAACATTTGCCTTCAATATATATTCTTCTGTCAGTATGTTTGTATTAACTGTAATTGTTTCATTTACTGGTCGCTGCAGCTGATGCTTGAAGGACAAAGGTAGGTTTGGCAGGTAATATCGCCATCTTTGTAGGTGGTAGTGCTATCCTCACTCATGTGGAGGTAATGCAGATTTGATTAAACGCCTTCACGTGTCTACTTCCGTCGGCCCTGCTGCATCTCTTAACATTCGCCTTGTAGCGCATCTGGTAACGCATCTCTTAACATTCACCTGGTAGCACATCTGGTAACCCATCTCTTAACATTCGCCTGGTAGCACATCTGGTAACCCATCTCTTAACATTCGCCTGGTAGCACATCTGGTAACACATCTCTTAACATTCGCCTGGTAGCACATCTGGTAACACATCTCTTGACAGTCGCCTGGTAGCGCTAAACCTTCTGCCCTAATCACTGGCATACTGCACGTCATCAACACTCAGACTCACTTAGTCTTGTCCCATGTCTATCATTGTGCTGATGCTATTTTGCTGTGTGTGACTGCGTCTGAAGCTCACGTACAGGTCCTTCACACTCTCCCGCTCCCGCTGGTGGTGACGCCTCCATCTCCACCTCCTCCTGCACTGTCCTCCATCCCTCCCCACCCCTCCCACCGCCACCACCACCACCACCTCGAGTTGCGGCTGCTCCACCGACCCTCGCTTTTCCGCCTCGGGCTCCGGCGTTGACCAGGGAGGATCCCCGTGGGGTCTCCGTGGAGGAGACGCCATCTGGGGAGACCACCCTGGCACCAGCGCCGGCCGGCGAAGAGGACGAGGAAGAGGAAGGAGAGCAATGTGGAGCAGACCGCAACGCCCACTCCTGCTTTGGCTGAGGCACAAACACACACACACACACACACACACACGTGCCTGTACTCATGGACGCACAACTCAGTGGAGTCGACTGTCAAACTGCATGTAGCACTGACTCAGCCTCCTTACAGTGTGTTTGTTTGTTTGTGTTGTGTGTTTTTCCTCGGCCCGGTTGCCTGAGAGCTGGCGGACAGCTCTCACCGTGGAGGAGGAGTGGATCGGCCGGGAGCTGTTTCAGCCTGACAGCAAGGGGAGGACAACACTGACCACAGACCTCAAGCTGTGGTGGTATCCCCCTCAGCCCCGGCTGAGTTACACTCAGCCACCCGCCTCACCAGCTGCCTTCTTCGCATGTCGGCTGTTCCTCTGGACGCCCCTGCGTCTGTGGGGCGTCCGGCCGACATGCTGCAACAAGGCCCTCACCAATTGTGGGCTCTACAGGACCATCCGGAGGGTCCTGGACATCGACGGCTGGTACTTGATGGCCACCGAGTACCTGGAGTTCCGTCGGTGTAAGAAGAAGGTAGCTGCGTGGTCGCAGGAGGTCGTGGGTCAGCTGGGAGAGGGGCATCGCGCCCTGTTCCCAGCGATCCTCACCTACAAGTAAGTAGCTGTCTGAACACTGTCTCTGTGTATCACGCAGCGTCTCTGTGTATCTGTGTGTGGCTCTTCTATAACACATAATGTGCTCCTCTGTAGGCTTGCCTGCGACCGGCGGGTCATCATACAGCTGCGTGAGCGTACTCGGGGGGGAACAGCCCCACGCAGCTGTACAACAAACTCTGTGAGGCACACACAGAGGCCTGGATGCGGCAGTCCATGCACTACCTCAGCGTCATGGAGCCCTTCACGTCGATGGGTGTCGTGCGCATGTGCACCCCACCACCGACTCTGCCACCCGTGCCCCAGTACGGGTGGCTGTTACTGGTGTACTGCCACGACATGCTCTCCCGCCTGGAGGACGTGAAGGCCCGGGTCACCTCCATCTTTGGAACCATCCTGAAGATGGATTCAACCAAGAGGGTAAATGTGGTGCTATAGCACAAGCTGAGTGTCATGCTCTGGCTATGTGCGTGCAGCCTTACTGATGTGCGTTATTCTTTCAAACAGGTGACCCGGAAGCTCGCCGGTGCCGCCGCCCAGACCGCAGCATGGGCAACCAACGTCGGCAACGAGCACGGACAGGTGCTCATGTCGCGACAGCGGCAGCAGCGGCGGCAGCGGCGGCAGCAGCGGCAGCAGCGGCAGCAGCAGCGGCAGCAGCGGCAGCAGCGACAGCGGCAGCGCCGGGCCCAGGAGCACCGGCGGTGGATCGTCCTCCGGCAGCAGCAGCAACGGTGGTGCCTACAGGCCAGGCGACGACGGCAGTGGCAAGGGCGGGGGTAGCTTCATTCATTCATTCATTCATTCATATCAAATTTAAAGCAATCAACAGTGAATATCTATCTATCTATCTATCTATCTAGATAGGTCGATAGGTCGATAGATAGATAGATAGATAGATAGATAGATAGATAGATAGATAGATAGATAGATAGATAGATAGATAATACAATGAAGACACAGGAGATAAACCATACTGTAAATGAAAAATCAATTAATTGCATTACCTGGTCTTGGAAATATGCACATTCATTATAATGTATAGACTCAATATAACAGTTCCAAGCATATTTTAATCATTTTTATATTTAGAGAACATATTACAACACTTTACACACATTTCAGTCTGCTTCCATCGGGATTCGAAACGGTGAGTACGACTACCGTTCTGCACATAGATATATATAGAACACTAGATGTGTTACGGCGGAGTCTAGAACGTCCTCACAGGTCGGCCATCTTACTCCAGGCAAGACGGTCGACCACAGGCATCTTACCACAGGCAAGATCTCTGTCCAGGGTGGGGGATTTCAACATGCAGCCTTTCTTATAGCCTATTTGTAATAGGAAATAGTGTAATCTACCTATTTTAGAACTTTATTCTATTTTTAATTTAAAAAAAAAAAAAAAATAATTATGCAATTATGCAGTGCACTTTGACGTTTATAACAAACCAAACCGTTTGAAAATCGGATGAAATTTGAGCAAGTTATGGTTATTTAAAAGTACGTGTACCACTACAACACATGTTATGGGGGACCGAGCTGCCTGGAGTAAGATGGCCGCCATGTTTGGACGTTCCACTCCGTTGGCCAGCAACGCGGACGAGGCATCTAGTGTTCTATATCTATGGTTCTGCACGTTAACTGCGCGTCTTTTGCGCTTTAGTGCGCATGCGCGAAGTAAAATAAAACAGAAGAACGCTGGGTGATGCCCGGCCTCTGTATGCCAGCCAATCAGCAGCCAGCGAAGTCGAGAGTTGTGGCCAATCAGCAGCTCGGATTGTCGAGAGTTAGCCGTCAATCAACGCCCAGTTGTGGCCAATCAGCAGCTCGGATTGTCGAGAGTTAGCCATTAACGCCCACCTGATCGGCTACCGCGACAGAAATCACGTTGCGTGTGTTTTGACTGAGTGAGTAAAACCAAAATGAATAGAATATTAATGTACTGATATAACATTTGTGACCCCACAGTACTTTTACGATGTACTGACATGGAGTTTGTCGATGTGTTATTACGTTTTGCCGTCAATCGCTGGTTTTGATATTTCAAGCTAGGATGCTACGGTGTAATTACAACATGTGACGATCTCAGAAAACAAAATTAAAGTATGAAAAGACTATACAGTTAATGTCCTCAGACCCTTAAGATTATAATATCGCCACGTGAAATCAAAAGATGAAGTTGAAGTGTATGTTTTATGCAGTAACAATAAGCCTGTTTGTTTAATGGCTGCCAATGACACGTGTTGTGTCACGTTATGTTAATTTGTTAACGGTAATGTTTCAATAGTGAATGTGTGTAGTACCAGTATATCATTAATCTTATGTGGTAATGTTTCAATAGTGAATGTGTGTAGTACCAGTATATCATTAATCTTATGTGGTAATGCTTCAATAGTGAATGTGTGTAGTACCAGCATATCATTAATCTTATGTGGTAATGCTTCAATAGTGAATGTGTAGTACCACCAGTATATCATTAATCTTATGTGTTAATGTTTCAATAGTGAATGTGTAGTACCAGTATATCATTAATCTTATGTGGTAATGTTTCAATAGTGAATGTGTAGTACCAGTATATCATTAATCTTATGTGGTAATGTTTCAATAGTGAATGTGTAGTACCAGTATATCATTAATCTTATGTGGTAATGTTTCAATAGTGAATGTGTAGTACCAGTATATCATTAATCTTATGTGGTAATGCTTCAATAGTGAATGTGTAGTACCAGTATATCATTAATCTTATGTGTTAATGTTTCAATAGTGAATGTGTAGTACCAGTATATCATTAATCTTGTGTGTGATATTCCTGGTAATATAGCAATTAATATGTAGTTTAACCTGTAATGCTCGTTTAATGCTGTGCTGTGTCATTTCTTGTCATTGTAGAAATGGCTTTTGCAAAACTACAGCGCACAGCCTCGCAGCAGCTTCTCCTGCGGGCCTCTGATGAGGCGGCGGCCCACGTCCTGCGTGTGAACCTTGACGGTGTGTTCCGAGTAACGTTAATTGATTCATTTCTTAAACGTAGACGTTGTATCGTTCTTCAATGTATGCAAACGTTGTACTCAATAATGGCTAATTTTAGTCCACACACATATCATGTGATGGACTGAATTAGACGACAATGGACGAAATTCGCAAGGAGCATCAACACAGTAAATTAAGTAAACGGTGTCATGTATACAGCCATGTGTTTATATTATGCTTCTGACAGATTGCTATCTCTAAAATGGGGGTGATATTCCATTTTCAGTTTGGGATCCGATTTGATCCCTATGTGTCTGTTCAGGAATCACCTGAACAGACACATAGGGACCCACCAGACCTCCTAGCCACCTCAACAGACACGTACGGACCCACCAGACCTCCTAGCCACCTCAACAGACACGTACGGACCCACCAGACCTCCTAGCCACCGTCCGGCTTGATGCTGCGCCGGACGCCGGACAGGGCTTTGAAAAACCGGACAGTCCGGCCTGAAGCCGGACGCGTATTTGTCCTCCTTTTTGAACCCGCGCCCCCCCGGGACAGTGTCCGGGGGCGCGCCCCACCGGTTGAGAACCACTGTGCTAGAGGATTCTGCTTTGGTAATCCAATCCTCCCCTGAATCCAGATTAAAGGCTGGATTTGGGTATTTCAAAAGTGAAGGCAGATCTCTGGGTCAACTCGATACCAACATTTCAGGATCATTTGGATCCCACCTCAGAGGTGGATTTCACTTGGATTAAATCATTTAGATTAAGTCTCAGCTCCACTTCTCCTAGATATTGTTACTCAAGATGTTCATTACACTTAATCTAAAGTGTTAGTGTTTTACTTTTAACAAATAATAATACATATTACAAATATATATATTTAACAATAATAAAGCAGCCTAATTGTAAGAAATGTAAAGTATAGTAAAATATTTGACCTCACTTTCTGAAACTGCTGTAAATAAGAGTAACAATTTATTGCAGACCTATTTCTCAAATTCTAGTTTCAAACATTGTAACTTGCATGTACCAAAACATCAGAGAAAGACAACAGGAATTCGGGGTCCAAACAAACTTTAATTCCAACAAAACCGACATTTCAAATAATGTGGCCAATAACTAAACAGGACCTAACCCAGCTCAGAGGGCAGAAGTGAGCTGCTTTTCTAACAGCTTTATGTTCAGTTCTGTTTCTTTGCGTCAGCTTCATTAGTTCATTGGCCTGTTCAATTTGTTTGACTGCCCTCTAGGTCTCCATTTTGAGGAGCTTTTGAGAAGCATCCTCATCACCGGCATGCCTCTTCCATCTCCGACACTCTGGCCCACAAACCTCTGGTGGTGGATCGGGTGGAGCAATGCTGGTGCTGGTTGAAGGTTCACCCTCTGAGCCTCCACAGTGTGAGGAACACACATTCAGACGAGAGGTTGAGCGGCTCGTCAGCTGGCTCCCCAACACTGGATAAACTATGACATGTGTTCACTTGCATTTTTTCAGTGTCACAGTTTATATCATGCTGCACATTGAAGCACTTTCCAAGCATTTTCAAGGTATATTTTCATGCTTCTGATTAAATGAACACACATTTGACTTCAGTCAGAAGCTTAAAAATGCACTTTTAAAATGTTTGGAAATGGCTTGAATGTGATTTTAAAACCTGCAACAATGTATTTCAGTGTTTGTGTACAAACTGATTATTTTACTTAATCAAATCAGATGCTATTTTGCTATGAATGACCATAATTATGTTTAGTGAGAGCCTTCTATATAAGGGAGACAAATTAGGATGAAAAACTGTTTAGTTGTGTCACTGACCAAGCTATATACCATGAAAGTAATGCAATTACAATTTCAAGCACTTTATTCAGAATGCAATAACTTGAAAACCTTGAACGTATCAATACAATTACAGCGTTTCCAAGGATTTCCAGCCGAGTGGTCCATGGCTGAGTGGACTGTGAAAGTAGAAGAAAGAGAAGGTGTATGAGTATATCTTTGTTTATGTACACAAACGCATGATAGGCCTATCATCCCCAGCATTACTATAGCATCCTGACACTTCTGAATTAATCGTATAGTTAATACTCGTACCGGACATGGAGCCTATTCTCCCCCTCCCCCCCCCCCAAAGTCTGCTGTGTTGCCAATGACGTAACGCTAATAAACTCTGAACAGGTTGGCGTTAGTTAAAAAAGTTACGGTATGATGTACGTCCAATTAATTCCCTTTTAAGTTCAACCACAGACTGCAAAATGCATCAACAAAGCCGCTTCCTCGCTATCCCGCTGGCTGCTTAACACACAAGTCAATGGAGCCAAGTTAGCTCTCGTTGATCGCTGCGGTCTAGTTTTAACTAAGGGACGATTCAAGAAGTTGGCTTGCATGACATGTTGGTTGGAATTCGTATGGTCTTAAAACCGCTACACATTAGACGACGGTAAACTTACATCCAACCGCTCCTTTCGTGAGGTAGTCCGCCAATGTTTCGATCCGGAGGCGACGTTACGAGATTTGGAAATCCGTCTCCGCCCAGATCGGGATCACGGTGATCCACCCTGCCGGTATTTTGAAATACTTGGATAAAGTCAGCAGGATCACCTTGATCCAGGACTGAGAAAAGGAGGATTTCATTAGTTTTGTTCACAAGTTTTGAAATACTGGGCCCTGGATGGTGAATCCTATTGTGCTAGAGTTACTGGGCTCAGTCCCGCTCTGCCGGTGCGGCGCTTCCACTCGGCCGCTAGAGGGGGGTGTTTCACACTTACAATACAAGTCGATGGGAAAAATTCATAATTCATACAATAAAAATGAAAAGATAGAACGCTTCACGAATTTGCGTGTCATCCTTGCGCAGGGGCCATGCTAATCTTCTCTGTATCGTTCCAATTTTAGTATATGTGATACCGAAGTAACACAAATTACTCCTGATCCTGGCCTGTATTTATAGACCCTATGCTGTACTACACCTTCACAAACGGTGTGAAGCATTATACACACTAACACTACTACACACCTATAATATATATACACACTAACATACTACACACCTAGAACACATCCACACACATAGTCCAGTATTTGGTGGGAATATGTTAGATATTATCAGTACAAGTATTCCGTAAGGCTGCAGAAAGGAATTCTGGGTATTATATGGCGGTGAGTCTCTGGGAGAAGATTGGTGGAGCCAGGCAAAGCCCCGCCCCCTGGTCACATGACTCTCCTCCCCCGGCAGGAGACTCCGCTCAGGTCGTGGTGTCCCACGTCTCCTGGTGGTGAGACGTGTACAGTTTGAAAGTTTGAAAGTTTATTTATTTAACAAAGGGACAGCATATATTAATAACATTTGAGACAAATGCAGAATATATAAGAATATATTATGTATATAATAAATATACAGAGGACGTGCTGTAGCTCAACCAGTCCATTCATGTCCACGCAGCCTGGACCTGCAGGCTGGTTCTGCAGGAGGTTCTTCTCTAGAGGAACCAGTCCAACTCAATAATATCACCTTATTTAGTCTCACCCTGTGTAGCTCATATAACTCACAACGTTGTATTGCCCATAAAGGAATACATACATAAAGAGTAAAACAAACATACATACTTGGATAAATTGTATTTGGGTTAGAAGCAGTATCAGCTGCATTGTGGAGGAAGCTTGTTGAACGTTTCCATGTTAAAGTGTGTTATTCAGAAAGCCACCGCTAGGGGTCAGCATTGTGTTGTGGACGGATCCCTGCACCGCTGCGTCCGGCCGCCAGGGGGCGCTGCTCCCACAGGCCGGCGGACCACAGCAGCATGCTTATTCTTTGAATACTCCCTTTGATGATACAAAGTGAATATTCTGGTGATCACCATACAGCAACATTTGAACAACTTGCACTAAAAATGTATTAAACAAAAGATACTCAAAGCGCTGTGCTGGTTGGGTGGAGAGACACTGGCTGGTTCAGTACAGGGTTAGAGGACAGGAAGGGACTTGGAGTGTTTTGTTGTATAACTGAGTTTTCTATCCAGTAGTAGTATAGTAAGTATAAGTAAGTAAATGATATTAAGTAAGTATACTAATAAATATATGTATAAATATTACTGAAACTAACCATGGCACTGGCATTATTAACTCACATGGCAAGCTAACACAATTCAGCATAAGTAAGTATAATTAGCCTATCTTAGCCTATTCCATCTCATTAGGCTGTCAATTTAATTTACTTTATTTCATTTATTTAGTTTAAGGTAAAACATTTTGGATGCTGCAGCTCTTTGGGCTCTATTTTGACACAGGTGTATCACCGAGGCAGTTTGGCACTCTGCGCCACTATGAACTTGCGTGTCTATGAGCGCAACTGGGCGTGTTGGCCTCAGACTTTTTCAGTGTCCTCTTCTGGAACATGGTCAGCTTGACATAGGCTATTACTTATGTGAGAAATTATTTAAATATTAAATAGCTTTCATAGTAAATACACATACATATCTTATTTGTAATTGCTCATAATTCATCATTAACTTTTTTTCCCTCTTTTTATAGAGGGTCACTTGTACTATATCAAGCACAAAGGACAGCCTCATTGCCTAAAAGTAAAGGTGGTCCGTGGAAAAGAGGAGGCCGATTCGGTTTTTGTGGACTTCCATGCCAGTAGCACTAGTGCACACTGTGGCCAGAAAAAGACCAGAGATGCAATATCAAAAAGGTTTTACTGGCCTGGCATGTCAGAGGACATTAATCAATGGGTCAGTATGAATATATGCTTTCCTATCAGATAGTGTTGGTCTAAGTCACAGATTGGGAAGATCATTTCATATATATTGTGGCGACGGCCAGGAAAGAGTGAGACAGGAGCCCAGGTTTAGGGGCGCACGCAACTCCCGTGCCCCATTCACCGCACGGCCCCGGGAGTTACCTTTATTTAGACACGCCCACACAACCACAACGAACACTCTCACTCACGGTCATAAAAAACACTGCATATACGGGAACACACACACACAATGACACACAATTATAGATCCCCAACCACCAACGTACCCACGGGGATTCCGGGGCGCCGATAATGTCCAAACCCCCACCAGGTAGCACCCCCAGAACCCCTTGCGCCCATAGGGGGCATGGCCGTGATCGCCACAATATATATATTGGTGTGAAAAGCAGTTCCAAAACTGAAACTCTTACTCACGCGTGTTCTTTATTGAAGCGATAGAAGAAGTTTTAGCTTTAAGAAATAATCAGTTTTATTGTTAACACCAGTAGAATGTGCAAAGTTTTACAGATATCTGGGTCCAACTATGTTTCCCTGACAGAACAACAACGTGTGTGTGTCAGTTCACGAAGTCTGAACCCCAACTATCCTGGACCCTGACCCAGGATGGTATTTACACAAACAGTGAAAACGTCATAGCAAGGGCTGGCTGTTGTCGTCTTCCCCCGATCGTTCTCGTGGTATCTGACTCCCAGCATGTACAGAGGCCAGCCTGCCTGTTCTTTACTATCATATGACCTGCACTTTGCAACCAACTGATCTCACTATTTATTCTACATGTCACCAACAACGTACTCATTCTGATTATGAGGAGTTAGCTTTTATAATTGTATGCCTCTGCTTATATCTCATGATTCTGTTATACTGAGGCAGAAAGGCACCGAGGTTAGTATGACCCTAATTATTGGTCATATGGTAGATATAAAATATAACCATACCTTTAATATAATGATCATAATAATAATACTTTGTTTTTATTTCAGGTGAATCAGTGTTCTGCATGCCAGGCCAGCAGTGTGACCATAAAAAAGGAGGTGGAATACACACCAATCAAAGTTAACAAAAAAAAATACATAAACATCTCATCTTTGTTATTGTATCATCTTTGTTTTTTTTGACTGAAATAACTTAACAGAAATTAAAATTGTACATGAAATTTGACACACCTTTAATCAGTTATATTTTATGTGTTACAGGTTACCACACCATTTGAACTGGTTGGGATGGACTTGATTGGCAAATTAAAAACCACTCCACCAGGAAACAACTACATGTGTGTCCTCATTGATTACCTGACTAAGTGGCCCCAGGCTTATGCCATTAAATCAGAGACTGCAGAGGAAGTTAGTCAGTGCATCCTCAAGTTCTTCTACCAATTCGAAGCCCCAAAGAGGATTTTAACAGATCAAGGCCGGGAGTTTGTCAATGATGTATGTATGAACACGGATTACGTCGCATTTCAACGTAACATAGCGTGTTGTACCTACAGTATCCGCGCGTGGCACTGTGGAGGCGCCTGAAGAAAGCACAACCAACAAGGACATTTCATGGTTATACAATACATGAATTGCTGGTTATAAAATACATAAATTAGAAATTAAGGTGACGGTGATGCAGGGTTGCCAGCTTCACGGTTTTCTCGCCAAATTGGGCTGTTTTGAAAACGGAGTCGCGGGTGTAAACCTCAAAGACGCGGGTCATGGTTTTCTTTTGTGCTTTGTGGTGGGCGGATCGATCCAAATATCGATAGTATCGATACCAAGTCGGTATCGGTATCGGACCGATACTAGCCTGTTGGGATCGATTCTTTACTTTAAGTTCCGCTCTTGTTTGCAATGCTGCGGTTTCGGCAAAGAGGAAGCAGCCAGGTCACCGGACTCGCCGGCCGCTCCTGTGTCAGCACAGAGCAGGCACACTTTGCTCCCCCTCCCCCTCTTGTGTTCAGATGTTGCGCCGTCACGCGAGTCACGTGACGCAAAGCAAAAAACTTGATAATAAAGCATTTTCTATTTAATTATAAACTTTGTTCTCATTCTGTCCTAGGTTTTAACTATTTAATAAGAAAAAAGGAAACATCACAAAAACACTTAAGGTCATGAAAATTAATTGAGATTTAGCAATTCAATGACGCACGGACGTAATTTACGGGGGGGACACGGGGGACATGTCCCCCGCACTTTTTCAAAAGGCCGTTTTAGTCCCCCGCACTTTTTACCGTCCAAAAACAATGTTACGCTATAGTGAACAGAGACGGGTCAAGCACTAGGACCAAGCGGAAAACTGCCGCTCAAGCTGATTGTTCGCTAGCAGAGCCCTGGAAGACGTGTCTTAAAGAGACAGGCGTCATTTTAATAGGCTCATACAATATTAATATCTGAACTTGCACCTATTATTTCAAGAATCATGAAAGGCTTTCAGCAAATATTAAGGTGCTATTAATTACATATTAATAAGACAAATCTACCACATAATAAGTTAAACTACACAAAATGAGACAGGCCTATAGACAATTCTAGTATTAGCTATATCAGATTGTGATGCCAGCTGAACTAACACACCTAATGAAACATAAAAATCAAATGTTTTACCCATTCAAAATATTAAATGACTTACTAATTAATTATCAGAATTAATCAGAATATGTGCTTCAACTAGCTCTCTCTATTTTGACCATACATGTGTTTGTATCCCTGTTAATATAGCCTACACATAACACAACACTTGTACTTGTACTTTCAGTACTTGAGTAGTACATTTTAAAATACTTCTACTTGCAATACTTAAATACAAAACATTTTGAATACTTTAGTACTTCCACTTAAGTATTTTTTTTAAAGAACACTTCTACTCAAGTCACTTTTTTGATATAGTACTTGTACTTCTACTCAAGTCTTGGTCTCCAGTACTTTATACATCTCTGTGTGTATTACACCAGAACATAATAGTAGTCAGTAATTGCAGACCATGCTCCAAGGAAAATCAATGAAAGAGGGAGATCATTTTGAATCTGAAAACATGGTAAAATGCACCAGAATGCGGGAAATTGCAACTACTTCTTTCAAATTTTTCTGGGGGAGGACCCCCAGACCCCCCCGTCTAAATATGTCCCCCCCACTCTCAAAACGCTGATTACGCCCTTGCAATGACGCATCCACCTTGAAAAGTATCGGTATCGACATCGGCGATACTGGCCCGTATTTACTGGGTATCGGATCGATACCAAAATATGCAGTATCGCACACCACTCACCACAGAAACAGTTGGGGTGTAATATGCAGAGCTATAGAGAAAACAGTTACGACACGCTTTGATGTCGCCGCTAGGGCTGTCACGTGGTTCATGTAAGCCTCAATAGTTCCAAACAAACCGCAAGCTGTCATAGCGGTCATTGTCTTGTCATGGTAAATATCAAAATAAAACACGTTTTTTAACCGTTTTTGCGCTAGAATAATAGCTTTTGTGCTTGAATAATAATAATAATTATAATAAACTTTTGGAGGGAAACGTTCGTGTTAGCTTGGCTAGGTTACTTACGTGAGTGATGCTAACTTTACAAGGTTGGTTGTTCTGTATTTGCACTTAGATAAACAAGTTACCATTACCATTTCATTTTTACTATTATTGGACTATTATTATTATTGCACTCTTAGCACTTACCTGTTTTGTGAAATGTCAGCTTTTCCAAAGTACGTTTTATCTTTATTACCAAGTTTAGTTATTTTAAAAGGACATGTAGGAGACTAAAGGACCTTTAGTTATTTTTGTAGGACATGCATCAGAACCATGGAGATTTTAAGATGGAGCCATGTATCAGATCTATCAAACAACCACTAATTATGCTTGGATATGATCAGTCAAAATCTAACTCTACAAGCAACTATTCACACTTGCAATTTATGTGAGAGCTGATGGTGGACTGGAATACGTATGACTGGTACAAAAGTTGTTAAATAAACAAGATTTTTATTAAAGAATTATTGAAACAAGAACAAGTGTGTGTGTGTGTGTGTGTGTGT